>VYZP01028679.1:0-17626 GCA_013400635.1 Hypocryptadius cinnamomeus | reverse complement strand
GGGAAAAAAAAAAAAAGAAAAAAAAAAAGTAATCTCTTCCCTCTAATACTGTTTTATTATTTGCTTTTACTGCTAGGATTTTGGCTAATAAAAGTGAGGCTTCTGTGGTAGCTTCATGATATGTAGTTATGATATGATTTATATTCTGAAATATGGAGGATCTTATGAAACTATACCCTTCTCTACACAAATGATGTTCTTCTATTTTCTTGTGTAAGATTACGTAAGGATAGTAAATCTTAATTATTAGTCTTTAAAAAGGCCACGAAGTACTGTAACTGGATTTGGAAACTGCACAAATATAAATCATAACTGATGCTACTACATTAGTGTGTCCTGGAGAAAGTGAGCACAGAAGAATGGTCGCTGAGTCCCGGCAGGTTTCCGGAGCTGCTGTCGATCCCGGGCAGGTGGGGCGGGCAGCAGTACCGTACTGCCACGAGAGGGCATTCGGGCTTCTGCCGAGAACGCAGCCCCAGGGCCGCCTGTTCCCGAGTCAATCCCGCTGCCTGGTGTTGCAGTTTTGCATTATTTTTCTTTACTTTGCTACGCTTATTTTCCTGCAATGTGTTTTGAAAAGTGTTTATTTCATAAGATGTTTTTGTAAGCCAAGCTTGTGAACAGGGAAGAAAGAAAAAGGCAGGCAGGGTCTCTGGTGGAGACAAGAGAGCAAGTAAGATCCAGTGTTTTATGGTCCACATGTGTCTTCATTTCAACTCTCCTAAAGCAGTCACTGCAAGGAGGTGTTGGTCAGGTGCCCGGTCTGTGTCTCACACGGGTAACTGCATGACAGTGACACAAACACTGCAGAGTGACTGCCAGACACCCAAAACTGCACTCCCTATAAGCAGCCCAGGTAGGAAACTGTGGGTTGTCCACCACCATCCTTCTGACATTACTGTCTATTTGTCCTGGGAAACATTATATGGTGATGTTCAGTGAAAAATAGAAGTCAGAAGAGTAGCAAACACCTCTGTGAATGCTCTCACCTTGAACAAAATAACCTTATTTTCTGCAGCTCTATTTTACTAGGTGAACTAATAAAATTTTACTTCTGAATAGGAGTATTCACACAAGAGTTTAATGATTTTGAGTTAGGACTCCTGCATGAATAATCAAATTTGATCTAGTTAAAGGAATTTAAATTGAGAGAGCTTTAAGCTGGTGCATTTTCTTTCCTGTTTGGTGTGGGCTTAAAAGGTGTTTGCAGACTGAGTGACTAAGTTGATGGATGGTGCTTCATCCACCATCATTCAATAGGGTTCAGCCAAGTGCCTGAGTTCTTATCCACACAGCATGATTTAATTCATGTTAAATTTCCTGACTGCTTGCATGCAGATTATGTCCACAGATATCTTCATCATATGCAGAACCCTAAGAAAGACAGAAGAAACTGACTGGTATAATATATATATTTAGATTAAAGTGGGCAGATTTTTTTTAAATGAGACTGCTTAAAGTCAGGTTCTTAAATCTACTCTTCATTATCTCCATAAGAAGCCCTCCCTACAATGAATGTTGGTACTCTTACTCTTGGCAGCTTACACTGGAGACAATAGAAAATGTGCATGATCCAGGACTGAGTAAGGAAAACACCCCTCTATTAGACACAGGATAGTTCTCACATGAGTGAGTAGAATGGCCAGGGATTCATCTGTGCAGAGATTTCTTCAGACTTGTTTCTAGTAAGATGCTTTGTCCCGCAAAGCTACAGATGCTAGCAGGTCCACAAGAAGCAGGAGGTGCTGCATCCTTCTGGATCTCCCTCTTTCCCTAAGATTCCATTTTGCCCCCCAGAGCCCTACCCAAGAGGGGAAAGGACCCAGCAAGCTATGTCACAGGCCCCTAGACTGCATGGACCTTCCAGCAGTCCCTGACTAGCTTGGGGCAAAATTCCTCTGCCCTTGCATTTCTGTGGAAGTAGGATCTTAGGACTTGCATACAATTCAGCATTATTCCATGCTCCAGAGCTGGGACTTTGCCAGGGATTTGTGTCATCCTGGGATTGCAAAGAGGGGGTTCTACCCTCAGCTGGAAAACAACAGGCTTTAGTTGAAGTTTTCTGAAGGGAAACTGGTGATTGCCCTCACAGCTGGTAGAAGTGGGGTACCATCCGAGCTATCAGGGCTATTGCAGTTGTTGTTTCCACAAGTGCATTTATGTCCCACTGATGGTAGTCCATCTGTTTTTCCTTGAAGTTTTGTGAAATGGTGTCTACTCCAGAGATAAGTCGCTGGGCTGGGCCGATCATCGATGTTCTCCTGGATTATGTGGGTAATGTGCAGCTCTGTTCCCGGCTCAAGGAGCATATTGACAGCTATGAGGACTGGGCTGTCATTAAAGAAAAAGCAGGTATGGTCTCCCAGAAGAAAATCCAGCATAAATAGTTCCACTGTTGGATTCAAAACCTCAGTCACCATCTCCTCTTAGTATTCATCCCATAAACTTGAAATCCTTGGAAGGATTTCCCTGCTGTGACTGACCAGCTATGAGTGTCAGAAATTTCTGGGATGTCACTGGCCCTGTGGTGTGAAATGCAACCAGCCATCGATCTGACCCACTGGGAATGAGCATAGCAGTGCAGAAAGGCCCATTTGGATGTAGCGGGGGTTCCGTCAGATCAGGACAGGTGGGGCAGCACAGCCATCTCCAAAGCAGCCTAGCAGGCAACAGTGGCCTTTAAAGCCTTTATTAATATTCCAGTCTCCTAATATCCTTTCCCTCAGGAAAAAGTCTTTCATAGATATTATCAGAATCAGTTTTCTGGCACCAAGCTAAATTTGGTACCTATTGCATTTCTTTTCAGTGGGAAGGCTGTACACTTGGAAGTGGCTTGTTTAAATCCTCCTAGAAAGCCCATTGCTATGGCTGAGATGGGTACACCACCCCATCCTCCAGCCCCACATCCTTCCCCATGTCATGCTTCAGAATATGTGCTCTGCCACCAATCCCCCAGACATATTATCCCTTCATTACAGAACAAAAAAACCTTTTTTCATTCTTTCTTCTCCCATTTTCCTCCTGACACTGTCCTGCCCAAGCTGAGCTCAAGTCCCTCAAGTTAAAGGCCCTGTTCTGCTCATGTTTCTGACCCACCTGTCTTTCAGAACCTCCACGACCTCTTTCCCATCTTTGCCGCATCAAGGTACGGAGCCTGGTTGGAAGAAACCGCATTAAACTGCTCGACACCCTGCCCCTGCCAGACAGACTGATCCGCTATTTACAGCACGATTACTCACAGTGACCCCCAGCACACCGGGGATGCAGCAGCTTCCCAGCGGGGCACCCAACGTGGCACAGGTGCACACCGGGGAGGAATTGCTGCTGGCTTGGTCAAGCACCCTCCCATGACTAATCCAAGAGAAATTTGCTTTTGAAGCATGAGTGAGAGGAAAACGGAGGAGACAGCTAACATAGGAGACTGCTGTAAGGTTTTTCAAGAGAAAACACATACAATTCACCTCAGACCTTAGTCTGCAAAGAAGAAATGAAAGACAATACTGACAAATGAGTAGTGCTGAAGCAGTATCAATGAGGAACTCAAAAGTGTCCTGAAGCTGTGGTGGAGCTTAGCATCCGTGCCGTGGTCACAATTCAGAACTTGTCAAGAATCAACGTGTTTGGGAAAACAATCACATTACCTTCACTGACTGAGATTTTTATTGTAGTTTCTATTCTATTGTTTGGATTTCTGCTAGGTGTGTTGGTTGCTAATTCTCTGATATTTTGACACCACCTTGCTAACACCTTTACTTCTTTTTTTTTTGTACCTTTCTTATTAAGTACTTGATTTATGAACCTTCAAATCTCAGAACTCTTTAATAGACTAAAATCCAGAAATGCTGAATCCCTTAAAAGTCAAGGAAAGATTTATTTAAGGAGGATGGAAGAATTATATTTGCACATAGTGAATACAGTTCATTCTGTATTATATTTGCAATAGGAAGTAAGTGAAATTTTGCTTGAGAGAATTTCCTAGACTAGGGATTTGAAAGCAACCCTTAGCTCTTTGGATTTTTTTTTGGTGTAAATTAGAAGTAGCTGCACTGTAAACAGTAGGTTTATGCTTTCATGAAGCTGGTGTCAGAACAGAACAAAGCCCTAGAGGAGCAGGAACAGAGAGTGAAATGAAGGAGAGAGGCAACACTGCTGAACCAACGTATTCTCTTCCTCCCCCAGAAGATCTTATCCCTATAAAACCCAGCCTCTCCAACCTCCTTGGACACCTGTGGCTGTAACAATACCATAACTGAAAGTAACAGAAATTATTTCAAAATTATGGAATTCATACTCCAAAATTTATGGAAATAAATACCCAGAATTAGGTTTCCAAATCCTTATTCAGGTGCCTAAACAATGCCAAGTTGCTTGCACCAGGTGTTGTTCCACTTAAACCAGGGGAATCATATACAGTATCAGATATTACTGAGGCAGAATAAAAAAATCTCAGAATTTAGCCCTGAATTTTCTGACTTTGGAAGTTTGAAATATCTATTAGCTTCCTTTGACACTGATGAAAGTTATTATCTCAGCTTTTTTGAAAATTAGGTCACCTATTTACAGCTTAGATCCACAAATGATTTATGGCAGCTTAACAAGTCACCATCTATCTGCTGAACCACTATAATTGTCCGTGAAATTCTTTTATTGAAGTTTTTAACAAGTCACATTCCCTCACAGCTGGGGAGGCCAAGGAGCCCATGAACAGTTATTGGCAGAGACTACAGATCACTTGACAGGTGTGACTTGGTGAACTGCTTTGATGAGTTCTTTATTCCTCACTAGGCACCTAAGAAAGAATGAAAGAAACTAAATTTGGAACTACATCTTTGCATATCTTATAGTAGAAGCACACTCCTTACCTTAGGTGACAGAGGAGCTGTGCACCATGGCCTGCTTGGAGTGCCCACCAGAGACCTTATAGATCTGGTTTTGTTTGTTGGTCTGCATACCATCCATGGAATATGATAGAAATCTAAGTAGGGAAAATACATTGCACTGAGTTTTATTGTGTGGAGTTTTATACCTTAACACAGGACTAAAGTGTGTTGCACAAATACAAGTAATACAATCTGTCTGGGCACACAGACTGTGATGACTTTGTGTGAAATGTCTTCATCACTTGTGGGACAGGATGCGAGCAGAAAAAGTATTGGTTACAGGATTGCTTACTCTGTCCATTGCTGTCCCCTTTAAAAATGCAAAAATTGAAAAACCAACAGAGTTTCAATTCACACTGAACACTGTTCTTTTAAAGCTTTGGAAAGTCCAGTGAGATTCCTCCACTGGTGGAATTTCATCCAGTAACTTCCTTTATTGCCAAGATCTACTCCCTTGTCTCCTCCAGGGTGAACAGCGAATTGGTTTAGGTTAGAAAAACATTGGACAGAGAGAAAAGGAACAAGAAATCGCTCTATCAGTTCTGCCAGTGAAGGCCCTGTACTGGTAAGCAGTACCTGGATAGGAAATCACTGGAGTTCATGCATCTCTCACTTTCTGGGGCTGTGCAACAAAGGTCTGGGTCTTACGTTGATATAAATCAAAAGTCCTTGAAATCAAATAAGTGTAACAAAGCAGAGTTGTAGAGGGTGATGGATACAGACAGAGCTTGGTGGAGATCACTTCAGAGTTTGGTGTGCAGTGACAGCCCTGGAGACCCTGGCAGGTAGAAGGGTTCACAATCACCAAGCACATGTATAACTCCAGAACTGGGATTTCTTAAGTATCCCAACCTGGGAATTTCCCCTGAGCCAACACTTTTGTGTCCACAAAAGTCTAGCAAGTAGCAATTTATTTTAATGTTCTTGGAGAAGGAGAAACTGGGTTTGAACGGGATAAACATGGAAAGCCCATTTCTTCTTTCAACCAAGAGACCTTCATTTCTTTTGGGAGACCCATGTCCTGGTTGCTGTCAACGATCTGTCCTGAGCAGGAGTCACTGAGCCAGAGAGCACTGGTCTGATGGGAACATAACACAACTGTGGGAAGGATAAGTGCATGCTGTGCACAGAAACTGAGGTGAGAAGAGTCTGTCTATTAGAGGGGGAGTCTGGTAATTACAATGTTATTAAGTCCTTTCTGCTTGATCTTTAAAGCAAACCTTCACACACTCAGTTTACATTTATTTGCACTGAAATGGAGCCCACTACCTCTCCACTCCAGTCACTGACATACTATTTTGTGCACAATACTGAACCTGCACAAATTCAATGTGCCTTTAATGCATGTATTTACAAGTTACTGTGAAAAGAAAAATACTCCAAAACCCAGGCAAGCCAGGCTTTGTAAACAGATCAAGGTAAAGTGGGTTGTTTCACTGAGTGTGATAGTTAGACTCCTTCAGAGATGATGACTTTATGTGAAATGTTCTAGGAATATTTCATGACCAGGTTACTGTACTTTTTTTACTGCAACATGTGCAATTCACTTGATGTTCTTGTGCACTTTTTTGATTTTTTTATTTCATTTTGTATGAAAGTTTTTTTCATTTACCTCTCCCCATTATTTATAAAAGCTACTGTGTTTTTAAAAGTTGAAATCTGCACTGTTCTAGTAAATAGCGGCTCTCAAATGTTATGTTTCCATCTTTCAAACAACGTATGAATAAACAAGTAGATTCTTAAGGACTATCAGCTGTCCTGAATAGCAACATCAACCATCAACCAGCCAAACACAAAAATATCCAGAAAAATTCTGAATCAATCCAAGCTTGAATAATTAATAATTCCATTGTTAATCTCAGGGATGAGGGAACAGTAAGTATTGCTAGAGTGGAGACAGAGTTGCTATTATTTGCAAACCTTTTGGAAAGTCTCACACATCCCCATTCAGGGATTTTGAATATACTTAACAATTGTCTTCTGTTCATTTGTGTTTTACTTCACTGCTGCTCCAGTTCAAAGCCCCAGCAAGGGCCACTGCCTGCCTTGGGTTGGGGGGAACCTTCCATGTCACAAAGAATTTTGAAAAATTAACGTTAGTTTAAATCTGAGTGTAGGAGCATAAATATTTGAGTCAGAGGTCATTTAGAATGGTCTGTTTCAATCCTTCATCATAACTTTAAAACACACTGTTCTCCTACATGGAAAATGTGCAGCAATATACATTCAAATAAAAAGGAGTTTAAAAGAAGTAAAAAAAGAAAACTAGGAATTTAATATTCAAAATATAGAAACTTGGTTTTAACTCTCTTCTTCCTCTGGATTTCTTCAGAAATAAAATTTATACAGAGGCTATCCACTTTGCCAAGTGGATTTAATTTTTACAGACGTCCCTATTCTGGTGTGATCCACCGCACGTAGAAATTTCCCTAATGAACTCAAGGAGGAACACTTAAGCACAGCAACTACTGCAATACCAGTAGTTCATTCCATGACCTAGTCTGGCCACCCAGATGGAAATCCAGACCAATACCAAGGAGGCTGCTCTGTATTGATAGTACTGAAACAGAGTTCAGCATCTGGCTGCATCTGGATTACAGCAGCAACACAGAGCTATTGATGTGAGAAAATCCCATTTCCATGTAAAAAAATTCCTTACCTACAGGTCTGTAAATTAAAAGCTGTTGTTCTCCTACCTTTAACTTCAATGGCTCTGGCGTTTGTTACACTCCTTTTGGAGAGGGATGGAGTTTCCTCATGGATTTTTTCCAAAAAAGGGAAAGGCATCTAATTATGTTCCTATCTTTACTTCTGGATCAAGAGCTAACCTGAAGTCTTTAACCCCTAGATTGGCTCTTTAGCACCTCACACCTTGCATTTAGTTGCAGGTATGTGCTACCAAAGACATTTCCTGCTCTCTCTCCTACAGTCTGGACTGGCTTGATACATGTATCAAGTGCCACAGCAGGGAGAAAACAATGAAAGCCATCTCTATTTCTACTGTTCGCCTGCACTACAAACACATTACAGACATTGTTTCCATAAAAGTGAACATTGGTGGGATATGTGAGGTTTGAGGAAAGAGTAAACCACTTTTAGCCTGGGAGTAGAATCATAGAATATTTTAAGTTGGAAGGAATCCACAAGGATCATCAAGTCCAACTCTTAAGTGAATGCCCATAGAGGGATCAAATCCACAACCTTGGCATTATTAGCACCAGGCTTTGACCAACTGAGTTAATCCCAGTGGTAGTTCATATCCTATAAAAGTTGCAGCCTGGTTATATAATACCAAGGCCATCAGAAGAGACAAAATTATACTCTACAACTGCTTCAGATGATAATTTTTTTTAATGACTGCAATGCACTCAAATGAAGCATTTTCTGGTTTTTCCCTTGTAGAGATATCAGGAGTCATAGAGAGCTATGCTAGTCACAGACCAAACCAGTCAGGGCCACTTTTTATTGAGTCCTGGGAGATGTTCCTATTAGCTTCAGCAACAGCAGGTTCAGGCCCTGGGAGATGATGGGTGTCCATTCTTTGGCCCTTTTTTATTCCAAAATATACTTTTCTTTACTTCAGTGATTTTTCCAGTATAGCCAAATAGACACATACACCTGCAATATTAAGCCTCTCATATTTCATGTTCTCTGTCTTAGTACCACTTTCTCCATGGGTTTAAGAGAAACCTAACTTAAAACACTTCCTAAAAAATTCTCCAATGCCAATTTGTTAAAAAAAAATTTAAAAACACTAGGCAAAACATTTACAGCCAGATCTTGTGAAAACATCTTTAAATCAGGCAAAATAAAAGATATCTCTCAGCCAGAAATCAAGACAGTCTATTTTTTACTTTTTTCTTCCATCACACCTAATGGTTTTGTATTAAACTAATAAGATTCCTCATTTATTCTGTTGATGCATGATGCAATTCCTGATGTGGAAATTCATCCCACTTCCATCTGCACGAGCTTAGCACTAGCTAATATCCTGGCCCTGGAAGAATTACTTCTGATTTATATCAATCTGAATAGGCAGAGATTTCAGCCCTCATATCTCCCCACCAGTTGCAAATCAAACCCGTGTCTACCTAGTGGGGCAAAATTCAGATTGCATTTGCAGAATCACCAAGATAAAATTACCTTCTTTCTTCCTTTTTTTTTCTTTTAATTCTCTCAGTATTTACATACAACAAGAGCTTTAATCAATCACAAGTGGTTTCTATATCAAATACCACCCTTCCAGTCTCTTGCATGCAAAACGAAATGACCTGAATATCTTGACTTCTCTGGAATTACTTTAAAATACAAAAACCGTTTGAATGCATTTAATTCATTCCATTTCACTGCTGCTGCCGCAGGGCAGCCCCAGGAAGATGTTCCCACGTGGAGGAGTCTCCTAGGTGTTACAAGTGCGGCTATGAATGGCCCGCAGCCCCGCTCGCCGCGGGGCATCAGACAATGCCCACCGATGAAAGGGACGTGATCGTGCTCCATGCCACCGGCTTCGCAAGGTTTATTCCCGATTTACCCCCGTGTACGGAGAGCAGAGTGCAGCCCAAGTACCTTCCCAGCAGTTTCTAATTCCCGGCAGCCCGCCCACGCGGCACAGGGTGTGATCTCCGGCCTCCTTCCCCTGCCGCTCCGCGCTGCCAGCGGCTCATGCCCGGAGGCTGACCGGGCGTTCCAAATGCCCCTCGGGAGCTGTCGTGTTCGGCATGACTCCGACACCCGCCCCGCTAAAGATAGCCAAAAACATTGAAGATGGGAGGGGGGATGGCGGGCTTGGTGGGGATGGGTTTCAGAACCATGGGCCTGTAGGGTTTCTGCCCCGGGCCATCGGCCTCCTTGCAGAAGTGCGGCGCCTCCGCCGGCAGCGTGGCCGCACTCTTCCTCCACAGCCCCAGCCCCGGGAAGGGCGACGGGGGCAGCGCGCCCGGGGGTTGGTACACGCCTGGCCCGGGGCAGGGGAAGGGGCAGCAGGTCCAAGCACCCACTCGGCCCGAGAGGGCCCCGGCGGGTTCCTTCTCCCCGGCGTGTGGCACGGTGTCAGGGGGGCTCTCCGGGCCAGCAGCGTCTGGGCTCCTTTTGCTTTTCTTCCCCTCATAGGGAAGAGGGTCTCTAGGGGCTTGCAGCCCCTCAGGGCTGGCAGCAAAGGCTCGGGCCACCAGGCTCTGCGCCGGACGTGGCTCTTCCCAAAATGAGGCGGGGAGCTGTCGCTTCCTCATGGGCACCTGGTCCGGTCGGGCGGCCTCGGGTTTTTGTTCCTGGAGAACCCGTGCCCCGGTGAGGCTCTCCTCTGCCTCGGCTGTCTGCATCACCTTGTCGGCGGCAGCTCCGCCGTGGGGGCTGGGCTCAGGTGCCTCGGGCAGGGGGTCGCGGGCCCGCTCCTCTGCCCCCCTGCGCCAGCCGCACTCAGGGGGTTTGCTGGGGTGACACCGTGGGATCCGTGAGTACTTCTGAGAAAACCGCTTGAGCTGCTTCTGCAAGTATTTTCTGTGGTCAACTGACCGGCGACAAGGAGCTGATTTATCCAGAGCCGCTTTGATGTCGCTCGAAGCCAGGTTAACGAAGTTCAGTAGAGTTTTTACCTCGCTGTCCGATGCCATCTCACTGAATGCACCGCGCAGAGTTTCCCATGAAAATCCTTCTTCAGACAAACCTCGGCAAACCTGCGAAACGTGACAGGCAGACTTTTGAGCAAGAGGCTTTGGTTTAAACAGCACTTAGCAAACGGAGGGAGGACATATCAAACTTCCCAGCCACACAAACAAGTTGTTCGTCAGCTCGCTCCCATGCAGGGAATCGGCTGTCGGAGCGGACGCGTGCCCGCAGCCCACCGCCCCGCACTGCTGCCCCGGCACACACCGGCACGGGGACCGGCTCACAAGCGCCAGCAGCTCAGCGCCTAATCTTGTTAGAGAGCGCTTAGGTGGACAGAAGCCGGGGTGGCCGCCCTGTAAGCAAGCACGGACACTCACCCGGCGCGCCGCAGCTTTCCTCACCGGCGCTGGCGGCAGCGTCGCTGCAGAGGACAGAGAGCCCCTTCCCCGCTAATCTCGTTAGGCAGGTTACACACCGCCAACCTCGGCGGAGCCAGCCAGGGCCCGCCACTGTTTGGATGTAGTTTAGCAAGCACTTGAGCAAGCTGAATGAATATCGACTCCAGCGAGTTCGGGGCTCTCCCAGGCCAATCAGAAGCCACTTTGCCAAATACAAAGCATCCCAATCAGGCATCAGCCTCCCCTCCTTGCATTCTTTGCCATCACAAATTGTCTCCATGGGGACAGCCGCAGAAAGACAGCTAATAAATACAATCATTTCCCCATGATTTCTACCATTCTCCCTATCCCCTTCACCCCGATGGAAACCTTTCATTTTAAAATGACACAATCCAAAACAAAAATGTTGAAGGTGAGTTAGGAAAGTTTAGACACCCTTTTCTCTGCATTCTCCAAAGCTCTCTGGGGGCTGATACTAAACATGCTTCATTGGCACAGGACAATATAATACGGGGGACTGGACTAGCCTACTTTTAACTGTTCCCCATCGGAGCTTTTTTTTTTTTTTTTAAGGGGAGGATGATGTCAGAAAAAGGTAGGAAAGGAACAAATCTCTAAAGAGATGTGCAGATATCCATGGAAAGGGAGCTTGAGCGCTCAAGAATCTTGTCTTTATGTTTGCCCCCTCAATTGAGTTACACAAAAGCTGAATTACCCATTCAAACTACCCGAACAAAAGGATGGAGTTGGATAGTACTCTTGCATCTGTAGTCAAACAGTTAGAGACTTAAATCGAGTCGTCATGATGGAGAAAGAGTTAGACAAAGCCCATAGAATTGCCATCAGCAAACATTTTCCTGTGTCATATTAGTGGGTCTCCATGACTCCCCCTGGCCCGGGGACAATAGCACAAGTTTGCACACTCGACTACTGTCACCCTGCCAACGCTGGCAAGGAGCAGAAACAGGACAATCCTTTAAGGGGAAAGCATGCCCGCTGCAGGGAAGGTAAGAAGAGAGGGAAGAAAAGGCGTGTGAAATGCTAATTGAACTGCTTCCTTTACTGATCCAGAGTTATGCGAGCCCTCTGCCTTCTCGAAGGCTTGTCCCTAAGGGGTGACAATTACTTAAAAGCACAGTAAAGCCTAGAGCTGGAGGAAAAGGAGAGCAGAAGAGCTGCCCTTGGTGTGCACTGGTGACATAGAGCTGGCAGCAGCTTGTATGCCAGCCAGCCCCTGCTGCCTCCCACAGCTGAAGAAGCTTTGCTCCTGCTCTCCAGCCCCCAGTACCCCAGAGATGGGAAAACTGGATAGGGGCACAACACCTGTGCACCCATCATCAGGGAGATGCTGCCAGCTCTGAACCAAACACAGATGTGTCCTGAGGAGAGCAGGGACTGAAATCCAAGACATTTTGCAAGTAAAATCTGTTTTATTATTATGAAGCATTGAAGGCCTGAGCACTGGGGGATGTGTTGCAGAGCTGTTGGCTGTAGCACGGTGGCTGATTTGCTACTTGCAGGTGTGCCTCTCTCCTCCTAGTGTCTGTGTGGCCTGCACAGACACTTCTGTGCAGCTGAGGCTGCAGGAAGAGGTTTTGACTAGCTCATTCAAAGAGAAGCACACCAAGGGGTCATGTCTCTCTTTGCAGGAATAAACTGCCTGCTGTGCTTGAGGTTTCAAACCCAGCCTGGGACACCACATTTCATGGTGCAGTCTCCCACTAGAGGTAGTTGGTTTCCCAAGGTGGAAAAAGGGAAAGATAGAGAGATAAGTGACAGGTGCCTGGGAGACAAAGATTATCTCAGGATATTAATGAACTATGTCCTCAGAGGCCTGGGAAACTCGTGCCGTATATTATAAGACCTACATCAAATCATGGGAGCTTCAGAATCCTGGGCTGTGCTCTGGGCCTGAGGGCTGGTGGGTTGGTTGGATTGAGGAGGGTGGATGTGACTTGCCTGCTTACTGGGGAATAACAGAACTGCACACCTCCAACACACTCACTGCAGAAGCCCTTTCTAAGCTCCTGTGCTACAGCCATGCCCATCTTCTCCCAGAAGGATGCTTGTGCAGGATGTGGCTTCTTGGGTACCACATGGTAGGGGTGGAGGAGCTCCCCACGCCTTGCTGGGCTCTGCTCTCTGCTCTGCCATCCCATTGCCCTGCAGCTGGTAACAGTGGGGTGCCAGAGGGGAATGAACCAGCAAGCAGGATTTAAAAACCCACCCTTTCAAGGTCAGACTCAGGTTGAGCTGCACAGGGTTTTCTCTAAGAGGCCACCGGAGCCCTTTTGTTCCTCGCTGCTCTCGCCATGTTCATCCCAATGTACATGTGAAAGGAACAATTAACAATAGGGCACTCCTCTATGTGGATCCAATGCACTTTGAAGTGTCCACCAAGCAAAGGCTCAAGAATGATACATCATTTTCCACTGTGAACATGTCAAACTAGTACAGCAATTGAAAAAATGTCTCCACATGCCTTCCCAGCATGCGGACAGGGACCAGCTGGAGAGCTACTTCATATCCGACATGTCACCTCCTGACAGCTGTCTTCTTGAAAAGTTTTGGTATGTAAAGTTTTCTAACTCCTTTTTTTTAAGTAAAGCACAAGAATAAATTCATTCACTTGAAAACTGCAGCCAGGCCTTTCCTAAAATGAAGTATTTCCTTTGAGACTAAATGAAGAAGAGAGGAAATAAGATTTTCTTGCACAAATATATCTGCAAATTTTTTTAGAGTGTCACTAATTGTAAGCGATGTCAACTTTTAGTCACTTCTACACCAAAATCTCACAAAGTTTTTTTCCAGGTTGAGGGGCCCATTCAGCAAAGGTATTCCAGCATTAGGACCATGTGAGCACACCCACTAACCAAAATGCACACCATTACCTGGGGCAGGGATCCCTCCCCATAAGTGCCACAAGCATTTCAAATAGCAGGAACACCTAAATCATGCTGGTAAAGCAAAAGGCAGCTCAGTGAGCAACTGAGCAGTACAGAGGTGATACAGAGGAGGAGAGGAGAAAAATTAATTTCCATTGTTTTATAAATTTTTTAAACTATTTTTCCCCATTTGGGTGACAGTACTGTTACTCTTTGTTGAGCCTAATGGATGTGGACTTTGAAGCAAAGAGAAAATGGGGCTCCAACTGTTTTGAAATGTTAGACAGTTAGCTGGAACATCTCAGATATGCCACATGTGAATTATTCCTTTTCTTTGTCCAGTCAACTATGGGCAGTTAAAAGCAAAGATAATTCAGTTGTGTGATCTGTTTTCACTCACCTGCTGCATCCTAAGCCTCTGCTTTGTCTTTGTGCTTGAAAAGGAGAGCCAAGAACCTGAGGGGAGGTAATGATGATTCATGGTGAAACCAGAAGTACTGGCCTGGAGGGGAGTAATATTGGGATGGAGGAAGACCACAGAAGTTCTTCCTTGGGGATCCTGATTTTAGATTGCATGTTGACAGTGACTGAAGTGGAAAGACATCAATGATGCACTGATGACATGAAAATGGAATATGTTATTTAACATTATACTGCAATAACTGGGTGACCTTAAAGGTGAATGCAATGGAGAGGAAAGGATTGCAGTAACTCTGAGCCACACACCTCAGAAACTGATAGCAGGAATTTCTGTCACGAGGAAAAATGTCATTGTCTGTAAATGAGAAGGGAAATCAGGTCATAGATTAAAAATTAATTTCCCTTCATCTAGTCTGATCTTCAAAGTGTGTGGAGGGGAGAGGGATGAGGGAGAAAGGTGGTGTGGTACTGATGGCACTCAGGATCTCAAACTGGCTTAGAGCCTGGCCCCAGCCTGGGAGGGAAGCTTGTCCATTCCAGGACCTGCAGGGTCATTTGAAAGGGATGTCTGACAGTGTGTGACTGCAAAGGGGTGCAGCCAAAGGCCTTAGCATTCTCTCCTGCACCCCAGCATGCAGGTGCTGCAGACAGCAGCAGGGACATCTCTCCCTGGCACTGACACTCACACAGCCTGGTGCTGCCCCAGCGCTGAGTCCTCTAAGCTCAGGGAGAAAGAATATGTGATTTGTCCCCATTCTCATTCTATCCAGTTGTCCCCTTTCCTCACCCTCCACATCTTCTTGTTGAAACTAACACCTCTGCTCCCAAGAGAACAGCAGCCTGGCACTCCAGCAGATGAAGCTTTGACTCTTTCCCCACCCTCCTCTTTTTTCCCCTCTTGACAGTCTGCTTTGACCTGAGTGACATCCTCTCTTTGCTTTCAGCCTCTGATTTTCTGCACTTGGGGACAGACTTTGAGCAGGCAGTAAGTGTTGAGGCCATGCAGAGACAGCACGGGGGGGCTGCAGCTACCCCAGAGCCTGCCATTCAGGCAGATGGTGGAGGGGGCCGATGTGAATAGCTCCTGTCAGTCTCATAGAGAGAACTTTACAATTGTGCTACGTGTTGGACTGCACGTGACTAATGCCATTCTTCTGCAAGCTGCAGGCAGGACACAGCTGTTTCTTTAAGGAGAATTTTGTTTTTCTGAGCGAAAAAAAAAGCACCCATGACAATATTGTAACCGTGTATCCAATATTACGCTCCATAATTAGGCATGATCAAAGCCCATCCTGCCTCTCTCTATTTCTGGTAAAGAAGACCATGTTTTTTAAAAAAGCGTGGCCTTGGTTTAGTCCTTCTGAAGGTTTAAATTCTATCTCCCCACATGGCAGGTATGCACTGAAAAAAAACCAAAAGGGCCAAATATAGGTTTCTTTACATAATTCTGGAGTAAATAAGTATTTCAAGAGCAGGATGAACTCCATGACAAATAGTGCAGTGTGTGTCTGTTGAGGAGAAACAGTACTGCAAAAAGAATTCAAAAAATACAGGCATTAATATGAACATATGAAAGGGTGGCAATCTTCTCTTACAAGCTGCAAAATAAGAAATACACAATGGGTTCTGGACAGGGACAGAGTCTGGATCTTAAGTGCATGGTACAGAAGAGCCATGCCAGACCAGAAGAGTAGTGTGTTCCTCCTGCCCACATTATAGCCAGGCTCACAGCCCTGCTCCACTCTCTTTGGCAAGGCTTCTCCCCATGGGTGTTTCTGCACTGAAACTGCTGGGCTCTTCAGCCCAGAAACACGCTCCTGACACTCCTGCACCTGCATTCTCTTACCACGGGGCAGGGTCCCATACCACAGCCCGGCTGGGGCTGCACTTGCCCTTGGCAGCCTCGGTGCTTGGACAAGGTGCAGGCGGCCCCAGGCAGTGCTGCCTTGAGCTGGCCCCCATGACAGGACGACCATGAGGCTTCAGGCAGGTTTTCAGCCATTATCTAGCAAGGCACAGTGTGTGTTTCTATCCCTAACATTTCCTTCTGGCTGCCTCCCTTGTTGTATTTCCAGACACGGTGTCTGCCCACCAGCGCTGGTGAATCACCCCATGGAGCATGGAGCAGGGCAAGAGCCTTGGTTTGGCTGGTGTGTGAGCATCACCCACAGATGTGTGCTGGAACTGGCTCAACACGGGGTGTTCAGTGCTTTGCTTAAAGCACTTGGACCATCCTCTTTAAAGGGTGAGCCAGGAGGTGTCTGAGCAAAAGGGTGTCTTTGATCTCTTTCTTCTCCTTCCATTAAAGAGCCACTGAGGCTGTAACAAGCTGCATTTCTGTGGCATAGCAGTCCCACCTCAGACATTGTTTGTGCAGCACAGATTCACCTTGGACCCACACTTTTTTGAGGTATTTCATACATAGAATTGATAGAGACAATAAAAGCTAACACTAGCTACTATTTTAGTTTCTCTCCATTGATAAACAGTTGGAAGTAACAAGGGTCATTATTGTAAAACCAAAAAAAACCCCAAAAACCTTCCTTACCTACAATGACAGAAATAGCTGATTAACTATAACCTTCTTCTTGGACCAGACCTTCAAATTCTCTTGGTGGTCTGCAGTATAGAAGCTATGGGGGAGGTCTTGCAGTCCAAAATGTCCTACTGGAGGGATGCTATGATGAAAACTCAGTATCCACCCTAGCTGGGCTGAATTGTCTATGCAGGAGGCTTAGACAAAACTCTAAAGATCTCTAAATCTTCTCTACACTACCTGTTGTCTTGATTGGTAACTTTAGCACTATTCATGGTTTGGGGAGTTCAGCCGCCTTTGCAGTAGGCAGCCGTTGCACAAGGAAGTAGAACCAGCATGTACCAAGTTTGATGTCATCCCTCCATCCCAGTTTTGGAAGTGTCCTTCTCTAAAAGTGACCTTATGCATCAAAGGAACATGTGAAGGTGACAAGGGCTGCAGCTGTTACTGAGGCTCCCTGTGGGAACCCCTAGAATGGTCCATAGGAGGTGAGTGCCAGGAAATGAGAAGAACTGCCAAGAAGTTCACACTGCACTTGATGAGCAACCTGGGCACAAGGAGCTTCTCAGGGCCTGCTGTTCTGCAGGCTGGGTAGATGGAGAAACTTCCAGAGAAGTTTCATCATACAGACTGAAGAACCAGGCACTTCACTGCAGTGCCAGGTGCTGCCACCCTCACTGCCCTGATGGTCTCCAGGTGCGCACCCTTGAGCTGAGCACCTAGAGGTTAAGTGGGTATGTCAGGTCTGCCTCTCAGGGTGATGCATTTGATTCCTAGGTGGCCATCACCTGTGGGAAACGCGGGCTCGCCGCACGCCTTTGCGGCAGGGAGCAGCCAGGCCGCCCGTGTGCCCCTCCCGGGGGTGCGCTGGCAGAGCCCGAGCGGGGCCGTGCGGCGGCGGTG
>VYZP01028678.1:46931-57961 GCA_013400635.1 Hypocryptadius cinnamomeus | reverse complement strand
ACCGCCCCCCGCCGGGCCGCGGGGGCAGCGCCGCGGCCGCTCCGCTCCGGCCGCGGTCTGCGGAGCGCTGCTACGGTGAGCCTGCGCTGCGGGGCTTGGGCCGGCCGGGTCCCGCTGGCACGGCGTGTACCTAGCCTTGTGCTTCGGTATCACCCCAGCGCGGCTTCTTCTCAGCGAGGTTTTTAAGGGAGATGTTTGTAGGAAATGTGTGACTAATTCAGCATAATGGTCTCTACTGTGTCAAGTCAATTCGGTCACTTTAGGGAGTGAATCTATTTTTGCATTGCCTTTCAGGTCAGAGAACGGCTGGCAGCCGGTTAGCTCATGAAAATAAAACATGGTGTGACATTCCCAAACTGGACTTAATAAATCAGAGTCTCAGAAAACACTTAATGTGCTCCCCTTGTACAGACTCCCACATATTTGTATAAAGTGTTACCTGACCTAGACATTTTCAAAAATGACAGCAAGTGCTGCTGAGTACTTGGTGAGGTACCCTGGCCTTTAGCCCAGCTGACTGTCAAGGTCTGCTTCCTCACTGGGGATGTTTTTTTCTTTCTTTCAGAGCATATTGAGGAAATTGAGCTTAACTGGCTGCAGTACCTTGAACCACGGCTACTCAACTAGAATGAATAACAGTGTAGTGGAACAGACATAAGGGTACCAAAAGTATTTTTGAATGAGCAGCTTGTTTCCAAAAGTGACTATGAGCAGGTACCAAGGAAACAAGTGAGAATTCCACAAGCTTATAACCACGAAGATGATCAGAGGGATGGAACAGGTATCCTATGAAAACAAGCTGAGAGAGTTGGGGCTGTTCAACCTGGAGAAGGCTCCAGGGAGATCTTACAGCACCTTCCAGTACCTAAAGAGGACTTACAGAAAAAGGGGAGAGTGACTCTTTACTTGTACAGATAGTGATAGGACAAGTGGGGAACAGTTTTAGACTCAGAGAGGAGAGATTTAGATAGATGATAGGAAGAAACTCTTTAGTCATAGGGTAGGGAGGTTTTGGAACAGTTTGCTCAGAGAAGGTGTGAATGCCCAATCCCTGGAAGTGTTCAAGGCCAGGTTGGATGGGGCTCTGAGCAACCTGGTCTAAGTGAAAGGTGTTTCTGCTCATGGCAGAGGGGTTGAAACTGGATTATCCTTAAGATCCCTTCCAACCCAAGCCTTTCTGTGATTCTGTGAATATTTTCCCAGATATTTTTCCAGCTTTTAACCAGATGGCATCCTCAGCTGAGTATCNAAGACCTTTAAAATCTTCTATAAGAAAATTGCTGTTTTTTTTTTTTTTTTTTTTTTGCCTCATCCCCCCCAAGTTTTTGTACCCATCCTCAGGTTGCTGTACCATTAATTTCCCCATTCTCTGGGAACCCACATCAATCCCAGCCTTTGCCAAGGAGTACTGCAGGTCTAGTGGCATCTTTAGAAGCACCCTCTTGGCACATGTTGAACTCAAGGCCTGTGAACTCCAATTATGGCCACCCTTGCTCTTGCACAAGGAGAGTGAGGGAACTGCCAATGCCAGCATGTTGTCTGTCCTGCTCCTGACTGTCTTCCACACAATCCTCTAAACAGGCTGTTCAGGGCAGAGCCTTTTCAGGTCTCTCAGACCACTGTGTTACCTGCTAAGGCACCTTGCTGGTCTTTGGGAGGAAGGCAATACTGAACGCTCACAGCTTTTCTGGACTGGATGCTGCAGGTCTGCCTGTAGTGAGCTGCCTCACAGAAGTGTTTGTACTGTTTCCTCTTCTCTCTGCCAGGGATGATTTTAATAGATTTTTCTCATAAGTAATAAGATCATTTAATATTATTGCTTTTACATAATACTTGAAGTCTGTCTACACCTTACTTAATTTTAGAGCATATCAGATATAAAGCCCTACCAGTGGCAAATGTTTCCTTTTTATTTTAATAGGTACTTTCCATTGAATTTGTCATTTAACAATCTTAACTTTTTGATCAAATAAGAAACCTATTTTATGGGCTTGTCAATTTAAGACTACCTAGGATGAAATTCAGGATACCATCCAATAACCTTTGTAAATGTTTGCTTTGTATGTTTCTCAGGAAGCTTCACAAGCCAATTATTTCAGCTTCCATAATGAGCTGGTTTTGATGTCTTGCTGTTCAACACACATCTAGTTAAGAGTTGTCATTAACTCTGTTGTCTTCTTTGTTCTGTACAGTTCCAAGCACTTTGACAGAGTTCAAATCAATACTAAGTAACAATGGATGTTTTTTAGGCTTAATTCCAGGTTTAGCTATCATGGATGAAACTGCCAACAGATCAGAAGAATGCAAGAGCCTTTTCTTTCCCATTGGTTTCAGAAGGCTTAGTGTCTGTGCTAGCCAGACTGGCTTTTAGCATTTAATTCCAAAACCTCTATGTCCTGCTGTAAAATGTTATTTTCTGATGGTGGGAAAAGCCACAATTATGAAATGCCTGAAATATCATCTAACATCATTCATGCTTGAGACTTAATGCAAAAGAATACATCTAGTGGAATGGTGGGAAGTGTTCTTCAAACACCAAAGTACAAAAAGAACCTAACTTCAAATAAAGGCAAAACTAATCCTGGTGGATAAAAACCATAAATTATTCACGTCAAAAATACCAGCATTCTCAGAATCAATTGGTCTGTGGCTGTAAGCATACCTCCACTTTATGCCACCTATACCTGTACCCTTACTCCTGCTCTGGGATATGTGCAAGGACACAACAGTCACCTACCAGAAAGACAGAACAGCAGCAAAAGATTTTTTGCCATCAGGAGACCTTTGCTTCCACCTGGAGTAGAAGATGCCTTTGGAGGTTTTGAGCAGTTGGAGCCAAGGTACACATGATCAGTGCCAGGCCTGGGCCTGCTGTACTCCTGTTACTTCAGCACTTGCTGAATAGCCAGGAGGAAATGTGATCTGCAGAGCAGTACAGCTCTTAGTCACAATCCCACTGCGGCACGTCTGTCTGAGCTCCAGGTAAGCTGTTGTTTCAAGGGGACACATATTTAATATTGTCAGGTCATGTCCTCATGTTTTTCTTAAGAGTCATCAAGGCTAAAACTTGCTTTAAATTAAAAACTGAAACTCAGAGGTAAAGGGGTGACTCCCGAACACCTTAGAAGGGATCTCTATGTTTTCTGTTCCTTTATCTGTGTGTGTAAGAAGGCAACATTTCCCCTGCATCCTTGATCAAGAAGGAAGTCTGTTAGAAGCACAGCTCTGTGTGCTGTCCACCAGCAGTGCTGGCAACATTTCTGCGGTGAGCAGGGAGGATCTTTGGGGATTTTGGCTCACCTGGCTTCTGTATTTTCCAGTTTCCAGTCCCAGGAATAGCTATAAGATTTGCCCCCAGAGGTAAGATCCCAGAGCATGTTTTGTATCATACATGAATAAAGCTAAAAAACAATTTTCCATTTCCATGTATTATTAGGAGACACATGCTTTGTAATTTTTTACAGTTTCCCCCCTATTGCTAAAGGTGCTGTATTTTTTCTTCTAAAAAATTCAACCACACCATCTTAGAATTGTCTACAGAGGAAAAAGGTTGCATTTGCTGTGTTAGCAAGAGCATGATTCCAGTATCTGTGGCCCTTCTCATCAAGTTATAGTTCAAAAACCTGGCAAGGAAGCTGAACCTGAGAAAATACGGGGGCAAAGGTTATAAAGACAAATTACAAACCAGAAGCAAAGATGAGCTAAATCCACGGCAGTGGACTGAATTTCTGTTGGTGCTCTGTAGTAATCTGCAATTACAAACACATTTTGACTTAACTTTTATAGTCCTTTTATTTTTATAAAATCTAGGTGCTTATTGGTTTGTTTCAGAATCTTGTTTGATTTTTAAAAGGAGATTAAAAATTGCCTCAATCTTTCCACCAAATATTCACAAGATAAAGAGTATGTTTATAAAAGAGAAATCATCTTGAGAAATCTATTTGAAAAGAGTAATTCTGGGGACAGGGAGTAACACTGCAAAAGAAAATTCATTAGGGGCGGACATGTATAACCAATTAAACTTTCTTGCTCTTACCAGAAGTCTATGAGCTTTCAGCATAACCTACTACTGTTCAGGAAACCTACCCACCAACTGCTCTGAAATACACTGCCTGTTTTGGGTCCTGCACCACAGCTGACCACAAGCCTGAGGGTTGGTATGAATTCAGTCAGGGTTCAGATTGGTGTCTTTGTCAGTGGTTTCCAACTGCTGAGGTAGATCTCTCTTGAATTCACTAAAGGAATGTGAGGCCCATGGAATATTGATCTGTGTTCATTCCATTGATGCTCTGAGACAACTCCTATGTATTTGCCTTGGCCTTCTACTGCAATGCACATTTACTTGTTCCAGTCAAAATTTTTTGCTGACCTTTAATGTCAGTGTAATGCTGTTTAAGCTCACTGTGCTTTGGAAGTGCACCAGTGCAGCAGGTGCAAGAAAAATAAGGCAGTAGCCAGGAAACAGGTGTGAGAAGAGGCAGTGAGTGCAACTGCCTTGGGGCAAGCAGAGGAGGAGATGTGAAATACCTGATAAAAAGGAGAAGTTTAGAACAGCAGGCCAATGTTAGGTAGGCATTTGGAAAGTTCATTAAGTTCTTGAGCCTTTACTGGGAAGCAGCAAAAGGACAAACACAAATAAATTTGTTTTCCAGATTTTAGAATCTATTCACCTAACATTATTTGGTGACATGAACAGGTATTTCTGGCCTAAATATCTGTAAACAGTATATACCATCCAGGGCACAGCCAATGCATATTGCATGAGAGGGTGAGCCATGACTCTGCTGGTCTTCACACTTGCAAACCTCAGCTCTGCTCATCGTGCATGTTAATTGTTTGTACTTTTGTTTCAAAACTTACAACCACAAGCAAAATTAACAGGCTTGTAAAATTCTATTACCACCATCCACCTAAGCATGAATTTAGCCTCATAAAGAATAAACAGACAAACAAGCAAGGAAAAAACCCTCCAAGCATATGTAACTATAGAAGAGGGATTAAGCTATTAAATGGTGCGGAAACAGCAATTCATTACCAGGAATAAACCCATCTGATTCGTCTGTACTATAAAGTATAATGACAAATTATCAGAAGACACTATCTTTTCTAATAAACAGAGACACAGCTGTAATGATTACATAGTATTTTATACAGCAATATTCAGCTAAGGCAGAGAAGGAGAAAAGAAGCAGCCAGAATTCCTTGTACCAGCTTTGCAGTACGTGCATTTGTGGAACGTTTGGAGGTTTGGGATTTTATGCTCCTCATATCAAGTATTCTGAACTTTGTGCTGATTAGCTGGGATAACCATGACTGCAACAACTATAATTACTAAAACATTCCTATGATATGAAGTATATTTTGTATATACACACATGGTATGTATATGACACAGTAGTTGTGCAAGTTGTTGATCTGGTAGTGAGTTCCCTTGATTCCAATTGCTGTGAGTTTAGATCTGTAATAAGGCAACAGCTTCAAGAAACTTCTGCAAACCTCAGATATTTGGGGTTCTAAATAGGAAAGATTTCTTATAAACAGAGCAAAGGGGCTTGGAAGCCCAAGGAGGAGAGATACATACTTTTATCCTTTGTCAAATATAGGAAATAGGAAGAAAATTAAGCCCAGGAGTCTCTTCCTTCTTTGATACATGACATTCGCTTCTACTTGTGAATCCATCTCCAGGGTAAGAAATGGGCCCCTAATATGAAAAGAATGTCTGAAACTCTCTTCAAAATCTCCCATCTCTCACCTATTGTAGTTCAGAGGCAAGAGGCCAAAATAAGAAGAAAGCAGAGGAGAAGGAGGAAAAGCAGAGATGGGCAGTGGGCATCAGCTCCATACCTTCTAAAACTTTCCATGCTAGAGATGTACTCGTACACCTGATTTTATCCTTCCCTCCCCCCCACCCAGCTTCCTAAAACAATGACCTGCTGCTGAGCTTAGAGGGGGGTGCAGAGAATTGATATTTCTGGGTGCAGGTGTATATTTAATTACAGCACTATGCAAAGCACTGAGCATCATCTTTAAGAGCTGTAAATAGAACCTTCAAAGAGGATACCAAATGCACTGTCAGGGGAGCTCAGTCCCTTCCTGTCCCAAGGACTTTGCACAAGTCCCATGATGGTTTTTCACTCTTCTAGTAACATACAAGAAGCTAACAGAGGAGGATCTAGTAAACAGCACTTTTAAAAGCCAGATGATACCAAGCTCGTTAAACTCAGCACATCTGACTATCAATACTTTTGTTAAAAGATAATATTGTTGCAACTTACAAGGCTACCATTACACTTCAGCGTTTCCCTTCCTTTTTTTTTTGTCTACTAAGAGGAGGGACAAAAGTTCCTGTTTAGTAAATTAGCAGGTACTTTTACAAAATCATTTTTTATTCGTATGTGTAATTACTTGTGCGTGTCTAGAATGATGATTACCTTTTTTGCAAGAATTACTCTTTTTAGGACTCATCTGTATTCTTTTCAGATGTATTGCCTCTACTGAGTCATAATTATTGGCTTGGATTCTTACACTACCCAGGGGACTGTTAACTATCTTTAATTGCTGACAGTGCCTCACCTTCTTGAAGGCAAGAAGGCTTTAACTACCAGACAGGTGCCAACAATCCAGAATTGGAATAGGAATACCTATTCCCAGGCTAGTGCAGCCATTAGACAACTCTCTCTCTAGTGCCACAGTAAAGCAAAGCACACAGGTCCAGAAACACTGGCTGGGAGCAATGCCTACATGCCATGGTGCTTTTAAGTTAAAAACTTGAGACCTTGTGTATGTGGGCTTTATTTACTTCAGCAACTCATTTTTTTTTTACAGCAACTCCTGGAAACAGAAAATGAGAGGAAGAAAATAACGGGAGAACTTACAGGGATGTTCAGAAAACAACCAAGTGCCCTCTGACATCTGCCTGAAACAGCAGGTCGGTATCAGTTCAAAAAGTTTGGTCTATGGTACCGTCTCCACTCCTCAGAAAGTATTTGGGTGCATGTCTCCCACTGGAGGGTGGGAGGGAGGATACTGGAAGTATTGCTAAACAGCTGCCTGTTCTTCCCTGAAAACCCCAATTCTGGGCGTTCACACCCCAAGCTGATGGCAGCAGCAAAAGCATTTAACAGGGGCTGAGGCGCTGAGGTGCCCAGCCAGGCCGCCGCTCCTGCAGCGAGCACGCCAGGGCCTCGCTGAGCAGCGACTGCACCAGCGAGTCCGGGCGCCCAGAAATGATGACTCAGTCTCCCCTAAATTAGGGGATTGCCAGTGACGTCTGCTAAAAAAAACAACAGGCAGAAAGCGCACGTTGTTTTGCTTCAGCAGAGCTGGGGTAGGTCTTTCCAGCCCCGCCTTCCCCGCTCCGGGCAGAGCCTGCAGGCTCCGGGACATGGCAGCGACTCCAGGACACAAAGGCGACGTTGACCGCCGCGGGGCTCCTCCGCACGGCCGCCGGGACGCTCTGGCGGGGAGAAAGCGGGGGGCACAGGGCTCTATCCGGGCTCCCCTTCTGCTCCTCCTCGCCGGCAGTAAACCCTCTCCGCCGGCAACCATGCGGAGCGGGCGCGTTCCGCCGCCGGCCTGTTCTACAACGCAGCCCCGGCGGTGTCCCCCGGTGACCCTTCCCTCACCACCGCGCGGGATAAGGGAGCCGCAGCAAGCTCGCTCGCTGGCTCGGCACCCTCCCTCCTTCCCTTTGCCTCACCTCCCGCCCTACAGCCAGACCAGGCTCGCGCGTGCGCAATCGCCCGGGGACCGCTGGGAAACGTAGTCGCGCTGCGTCCCTAACGTCTCCATTTTCTCCCCGTCGCCAGAGCAATCGCGCGTGCGCAGGCCCGCCCCCTTTCCTCGGGCGTTACCGCCCCCTCTGCCGCGGCGCGCGGTATCCCGGGCAGCGGTGTCACAGCGGGGATTGGCCGAGGGGACCGCGGGGCGGGACGCGAGGGGCGCGGTGATTGGCTGGGGCGGCTGTCAGTCGCCGCGGGGTGATGGATGCGGGTGCCCGCTGAGGAGGGAGGGACGGAACGCTCCCCGTTTCCCCTCGGCGTTCGGCGCCGCGCCGGGCACAGCCCTGCCCGCAGCGCGGGGTGGCGTCGCATGGTTCTCAGTGTTGCCCTCTCCTAGGAAGGGCTTCGGAGCCGCTCTATCCCGGGGCGAGCTGGCAGGAGGCGAGACTCCTCCAAAGTCCCGGTACCCTACCGCAAAAGCATTCACTTGCCCCCGCGATCCCCCAGCCTCCCCTCGCAGCCTCCGCACAACTTCACCGGAGCCTCCGCCTTCCCCGGGGCTTCCTTCACCCCACGCCCACGCCGGCCCTGCACCGCCCGCCCCCTGGCTCGGCCCGCATCCCCGCCGCCTTCCCTCCCTCTCCAAACGTGAGTAAGGGAGGCGGGACGATGGATATGCGGAGGTTCCGGGCGGGGGAAGGGATTGAGTGTGTGCGGTGAGTGTGTGAGAGAGTGTGTGTGTGTGTGTGTGTGTGTGTGTGTGTGTGTGTGTGTGTGTGTGTGTGTGTGTGTGTGTGTGTGTGTGTGTGTGTGTGTGTGTGTGTGTACACAGCGCTGGGAGAGAGCGCATGCGCCCTGGCTGGCGGGGCCGAATGTTTCCCAAGTGTTTGAAACTGGTATTTGGGTTTTCCACGTTGGATCTAGCGCGGCGTATGGGAGCGAGGAGGCTGCGTTGATATCGCCGGGGAGCGGCGGCGGCGGCGGCGGTGAGGAGGAGAGCGGGGAAGGGGGGAGCGGAGGAGAAGCGGAGCAGAGCGGCGCTGGCGCAGGCAGAGCGGCTGCCGCTGCCTCTGACAGACACTTTGCAGAGCACATTTTGTTTCCAGATTGTTTCGGAGGAGCTGGTTTAAGCCCCCTTCCTTTCTCCTCCTCCTCCTCCCCCCCTCCCCTCCCCACACACACACACACAAATCCCTCTGATTGTTCTTACCACCTCCTTCGTGAATTACCCACAACGACAGCCATTCAATCAGCTGCTGCTGGCTGTAGGGGACTAGCGGAGGGTGTGTGTGTGTCTCTCTCTCCCTCTTTTTCACACAAGAGGAGTCAGATGTAGCTTCCCTCGGTTTTTTTGGGGGGAGCTACCGAGAGAGGTGGGCAGGGAGTGAGACCTTCATCGGGGTTACCGTCTTTGAAGAGAGCAGCACTTGCTCTCACACGGAGAGGTGTGGGGAAGGATTTTTGTTTCTTTGCCGGATGAAAATGTTGAGTCCTGCAAACGGAGACCAGCTTCACCTAGTGAACTATGTGGAGGATTATCTGGACTCCATCGAGTCTATGCCCTTCGATCTGCAGAGAAATGTCTCCTTGATGAGGGAAATTGACGCCAAATATCAAGGTAAGTGTTTTCTATGTATGTGTGTGTCCGTGTGCGTGGTTTGGGGCTCAGGGGGGAAGGGTGTCTTTCCCTTTCTTTTCTTTAGAGCTGAGCCTCGGCTCCGTTTGCCCCTCTGCACCCCACAGGGATGGTAGCTTTATTTTTGAGAGGTAAAAGGAGGAAGAAAGCCGGGAGGAAAGATCCGAGGAGAGAGAGGGACTGATCTGCAGCGTTAGCTCTTGTCATGGGGCGGAACAAAAGGTCTCCGGCTTTTCTTATTAAGCAAGGACTCTGCTTTTCTGTGTAAATTGCTGGCCAAGAAGGCGGGGGCAGGGAAGTGGGGTGTGCGGTGCACAAAGGGGGGCCGTCCCTGGCCGTGGGGCTGAGGTGGAAGGGTTTGGGGGTACGGAAGAAAGTGCTGGGTGGATAGAGGAGGTAGAGATTACAGCACAACATTTAGGAATGTACAGTATTCATTATGGCTGTAGTAGGGGAGAGAGGCAGCTAGTGAAGGAGGGAAGGGAAGGAGGGAGGGAGAAGAGGAGAGGGGGGTTAGGCGAGAGTGGGGGGCAGGGTGTGCTTTCTTCGCTCCCTCCTCGGTGGGTTTCGTTTCACCCGGTGAAACAGCCCCGCTCCGTTGGGCGGGGGGGGCCGAGGGGGCAGGACCGGCGTGTGCGGTGTGAGTGGGGGGGGACGACACACACGGTCGCGTTTACGGCTGGGCTTAAACGCTCCCCTCCCTCCCCGCGCTCGGGGCACGCCGTCCCCGTCCCCACGGGCGGAGGGAAGGAAGGGGAGGCCGGTTTGCGGGACTCGGGGCAGCTTTGTCACTTGGTCGCTGGCGTCCGCTCGGGAAGGGAGGGGGAGGGGGGGGCGCTTTATTCTGTGCCGCAGGTAGCAGTGACAGCCGGGGTGCTGGGAGGGGGGACCCCCTCTCCCTGTCCGCGCCCCCGTGCATGTGGCCTTAGGGGCGGTGGGCAGCGAGCCCTGCCTGCCGTTGCCTCAGCCGCTCCTCGGACAGCCCACCATAGGAGCCCGTCAGCTCCCGGGGGAAGGGTCCGGGGGAAACTTCTTCAGGAGACCGCGGGGGTTGTCGGGGTTGGGAAAGGAAGAAAAGGACAGGGCGGGCATCACGCCCGACAAAACCACGTCCAGCGGGCACCTCCGCGCTGTGCTAGGAAGGGGCGTCCGTGCTCTTTTTATAGACAGACCTCGTTAGCATATCGCGGTTAGCCACGCCCGTCGGGGGCGCTGATAGGGCGGGGGCGTCCCCACGGGCCGGCCGCGCCCCGCCTCCCCGCGCGGATTGGCTCCGGGGCCGGGCCGACCCGTCTCGCGCCCCCGCCCCGTCGTGACGTTTCGAGAAGCAACTTTTCCGTGGGGTTGATTTGAATATCTCGGCCGGCCCCGGCCGGCGCGCTCTGATTGGCCGGGTTCGCAGCAGGGGGCGGGGCAACCTTGGCCGTCCGGAGAGTGACTGACGTGTCCGGGGTGGGGGCGGGCGCCGCTGCTCCACCGGCGCCTCGCTCGTGACTGGCCGGAGGGGGCGGGCCCGAGCGCGCTGCCGCCCGTCGTGATTGGTCGCTGCTCCCTGTCAATCAGTCGTTTGTTACCCCGGGAGGGTCCGTTCGGCCCCGCTCGGGGCGGCGGGGGCGGAGCCACCCCGCCCCCCCCCCCGCCCCCCCGGGGCCCGGGCCGGGGGCCGCGGGGCG
>VYZP01028678.1:0-46894 GCA_013400635.1 Hypocryptadius cinnamomeus | reverse complement strand
CCCCCGGGACCGGCGCGGGTTCCGCGGGGACGTCCCGGTTTCCTGCCCGAGAACAATGGCGGCTCCGTCACCTCCGGGGCGGCCCCGGGCGCCGCAGAGGGGCGGGGAGGAGGCCGGGCCCTCGCCCGGCTCCCGGTCGCCGTCGTTCCGCGGTGTCTCAGCCCCCGTGAGGCTGCGGAGCTGCGCTGGGAATGAAGCTCTGGCGGCACGGCTTCCCTCCGGTTGAGTGGCGTTCGCGATGCCAGGAGCGTGCGTTCGCCAATGGCTCAGAGCGCAGCTTTCCGTTCCCGCTGTTGCAGCGCGGCGCGGGAGCGGTTTCCTGGAACGGCCGTGGGCTGAGGCTCCTCCCGAGGCGGGCAGCTGCAGCCGGCCCCGAGCCGCAGCACGGCCCCGATGGCTCTCTGCACCGGGCGAGCGGCGCGCTGCCGGCTCCTCGGCTGTGCGGCAGCTCCCGCTCCGTGTCTCACATACCAAACGCGCTCGGCCGCGCTCTGCAGGACCCCAGCCTGCAGCCAGGGCTCCTCCCGCACGGCAGCTGCGGGAACGGCAGCGGGCACTGCTAGAACCGAAGTTTTCCCGACGCAGAACTTCAGTCGGTAATTGCTTTGTGCTGTTCAGACAGACCGTTCTTCATAGAACATGCCCACCCACCAGATTCAGATGGGTTAAGCTGGTGACGTCAGTCAAGTGCCAAAACTAAAAGCGGAAAACTTCTGCATTTCAGCCACTGAAAATCATTAACTATGCTTTTTCAGCCTTCGTGAATGTAGAATCTGCTGTATGTTTGAAAGATCTTTTGGTGGCATCTTGGGTTTGGATTACTTTTTGGTAGTTTTTTACTGTTGTTTTGTTTTGTGCTTTTTTTGTAGGTTAAACAAAACCCCACCAGTTATTATGGTTAATAACATATCGGAATACTGATTTGGTCAGATAGGTTATATTGCAGAACCAGCTGGCAGGTTGTGCTTAACCAATGTGTGAAGCACAAGCTGCAGCTTTAAAATATGAAGCAAAGCTTGCATAATATTTCCACATATTCACTGGAAATCATGTATGTTTGAAAACTGCCGAGGAAAGCCAAAACCTAAACCACAGGGCAACTCTTGGTTTGCATATGTATCACATTCTCCTATAAATAAATATATTTTTTTAAGTTCTGGTAATGCCAGTGGCATGTATGAGAGATCCTGGTTTCTGTTAGATTAATTGAGGTCAGATTTAATTTTTTTTTTTAAATATATTTTGCTTCTCTAAGACAGACTTTTCTAACCTGTGAGAAAAGGAAAATTCAGAGAAGAAAGGAGATGCAGGAAAAACATTCAGTGTGTTTTTGAGGACTTAAATGTGGAGTGCTGAGTGTCCCGTACACTGTAGTTGATTTGTGTATCATAATGAGACTCAGAAACATCTTCTTAAAAATAGGTTTCCAGAGCCATTTTTGAAACTATGCACCTTGTTGTTTTTCTATAAACTGTTAGAACAATCCTTGAGCTGCAGTTCAGGATGTAGCATATTTTAAAGCAGAAGCTCTAGCTGCTCCCCATTGTTGCCTCTCATCTTTAATGTTATCTTTCAATTTTACCTCCTGCTCTGCAGGAAATACTTAATGAAGATAATATTTTTGTGTTTTAAAGAGTAGCAACATGTATTTTACAGAAAGTATAGGTGGGAAATAATCTAAACATCCTGCATATTGTAATCCTAATCCTGCAATCCAGGGATTTACCTGGCCTCATATTTTCAGCAGAAATGACGCGACAGTATTGGATGAAATAGCTTTGAGTGTAGACCATGTATTTGATGCTTCTGCATCTCCTGTCAAATAACCCAGCAACGTGCTTCTACTCTGGTCTGTCTTTCTTTCTGTCCCACTCTTTCTCGCACTCTGTCATTCACTGGAAACATTAATGTTGTTATACAGAAAATGTCCATTAATTTCCCCTGTAATTTTGCAGTTAACCTTGGAACTTTTGATGGTATGTGTATTGGTTTAGTTAGTTCTTTTTAATTACTGAAAAGTTTAAAGGGAAGTGTTATCAACATATATAAAAATATATTTAGTCACTTTTTTTTCTCCTAAATCAGCATTTGCATTCCATTCCTGTGGGACCACCTAGAACAAAAGTAGTCCAGTGGAGTCATGAGCTGCTTGTCAGATACGAGCTTCAGGGCATCTGTCTTTGATTGGTGCTGCGTGCTACAAGAAGCTGTTGCTGTATGAAAGAAAAAATGGGAGGTTTTGTTTTGCCATTCTCTCTGTCAAAAATATTTATAGTTTTTATTTCTTCTTTGCAGAGATTCTGAAGGACCTGGATGATTACTATGAAAAATTTAAACGGGAGACAGATGCTGTGCAGAAGAGAAGAATGTTGCACTGCATACAGAGAGCCTTGATTCGAAGTCAGGAGCTGGGGGACGAGAAGATCCAAATCGTCAGTCAGATGGTGGAGCTCGTTGAGAACAGAACAAGGCAAGTGGACAGCCATGTGGAACTGTTTGAGAGCTGTCAAGAGACTAATGACACCACTGGAAACAGTGGGAAAGCCAGCCAGGATAAGTCGAAGAATGAGACAATCGCACAGGCTGAAAAGCCCAACAACAAGAGATCGAGGAGGCAACGGAATAATGAGAATCGAGAAAATGCCTCAAATAATCATGATCATGATGACATCACCTCAGGAACACCAAAGGAGAAGAAAGCAAAAACATCCAAGAAGAAGAAACGATCCAAGGCTAAAGCAGAGCGGGAAGCTTCTCCCCCTGACCTTCCTATTGACCCTAATGAGCCAACATACTGCTTGTGCAACCAGGTCTCCTATGGAGAAATGATAGGATGTGATAATGATGAGTGCCCCATTGAATGGTTTCACTTTTCTTGTGTGGGACTCAACCATAAACCAAAGGGCAAATGGTACTGCCCCAAATGTAGAGGAGAAAACGAGAAAACTATGGACAAGGCATTGGAGAAATCTAAAAAAGAAAGGGCATACAACAGGTAGTTTGTGGACTTTTCATAGTGAAGGAAAAAACCCACCAAACCAGTGTATTTATTGTCAGTGTCACCTTTGTTGAGGTGAAAGGATTGTAAAATGTATATTTTTAAAGGAGGTTTAAAACTGAACCATTCCTGTTACAGGGATGGCAATAAGAAATTTTGGGTTTCATTTGGTAAGCTGTAACAAGAATGTGGTCTGTGGACCAATGTATTCCAAAAGTACAATTATAAGAATATTTGGATGTTTCTTAAAAGATAAATTAATAATTTTCTTTATTTCTTTTCTTCTTTTTTTTCTTTCTTTTTTTTTTAGTGCTGGTAGCACTCTACCCATTAAAATTTTGACAAATATCTCTGAAATGTAATTTTGTTTTCTTTAATGAAAAATGTTATTTACCTTTTGAGCAAAATTGATAAATAGTTTAACCACCTGGCTGTATCTGAATAAAGCTGCGATACATTGCAAATGTAACTTCTTTTGGTGATAAGCAAGAACAAACAAAAGGAGGGTAAAATTTGGTTCCTGCTACAAAATGTCAGTATAACAGTTCAATAGCAAATGTTTAAATAGGCTTAGAGGATTATTTTTTAAAGCAAAAAGTTAATGGTTAAATTTTAAACAACAAATATTTTATATGCTGGCCAGGTACCACAAAGGCCATTTTTAAATGATTGAATATGTTTTGTATTTAACCAGGAAGTGGTTTAGTAATGAGACATAACATAAATGAAGCTTTATACTGTCACAGATAGTGGTGTAGCAATCCTTAATTTGTTTAAGTTGTATAAATGTACATTTTAAGTGGAGTTGCACTTACTGTATTATACTTGGAAATGCAGCCAAATGCCATTGTGTAACCAATGTGCATTTCCTGCTGTATGTATGAAAATTGTACAGATGTGATATTAAGAAATAAATGAAATGACTTTGACAGTTTGCTTCTTTAGCAACCTTGTTTAATGATCATTCATATAGCTCAAAAAAGCAAGAAATTCATCTTTGACCTCAACAGTTCCAGCTAGCTGCTGCTGGAAGCCTGAAATTGTTGTAGTGGTAACCAAATTACAGTTCTGATAAAGAATCTTCATAGAACGTACGGCCAGCAAGGTCACAGGAGAGCCAAAATAGCATTCAACTTTCCATCCAAATCTTCTCATCTTGTGCTTGCAGTCACTCCCAGACCCAGACATTTATCTGAAAATCAATAGTACAGAGCTGGTCTTGTTCAGTTCTTTTAATGCTTTTTTCACTGTGGATATAAATGACTCCATGTTTGTTATTGGGATCTTTTGCATTTCGGCATTTTGAAGTATTACTGCAGCTGTTCCAGGGCAGGCCTTTTTGTTCTTCATGGTCACCCCATACAAAAATGTACTTGCCATGACCAGGAGCGGTGCCAGGTATCCAGTGCTCTGTCCCTTGGATGGATAGTGAAGCTTGGTCAGGCTGTTTGCTTCACCGTCGTGGCAGGAGGGGCAGACATTCTGGGTGAGCAGATTTCATCTCCCTGTCACCCTGTGGGCCTTCATCCAGGTGAGAAGGGAGCAGGACCAGCAGTAGGAAGGCCGTGGAAGTGAAGGTCGTGAAATCCAGTGGATCAGGCAAAAGACTCACACAAAAAGATGGGAGCCTGGGGTTGGTTTTTTTTAGAACATTCTGTGTATAATGGTGGTGTTTTGTTTCCTGAACAGTGAAACCACACCACTGAAAGGACCCTTGTATTCCAGAAGATCCTTCTGTAGGAAGTAAGGTTTTGGATCTGGCCGTACACAAGACAGCTGAAGGGGTTCAGTGTTTTCTAAAAATGTACTGATGGGCCCTGAAATGCAGTGCATCACCTTGCATGGATATTCCCTGCCAGACAAACATGCTCACAGTGACAAGTGGTCCTGTTTTATTTTTAAATAGGTGTACTCAGTGTGTGCATCTGCAGTCGTGTTTCCAGTCCCTTCAGACTGCCAGGTTACGCTGAGCTACCTGTGCCCAGGGCTTCGAATCAGTCTCCTGCTCCCAAGGTGGTTTAGGGTTGGCGTGTAATTTTTCTACTCTCCTACATTTCCTCCTCCTTTCATCTTTTCTCTGAAGCCTTCTGGTTTTCCATTCTCCCCACACACTTACTGGTCTTTCCCACTCCTCTCTCCCTCCCTCCACCTGCTGTTGTTGTGGCTGCTGCTGATGTTTCTGGTCTTTTCTGCCTCAGCTGTTCTGGCGTTCTCCCACCAGTCTATGCTGAGAACATCAATACTTAGCAGCAGGACTGTACTAGCAAAACCCCAGTGAAACTTTATATAGGAACTAGTGCAGACAAGGTTTCAAACCAAGCCTTTTTCACAAAATGTCTGCATTGATTCTGAGGGATATTTTGAATGTGAAAAGCCAGAAGGAAACAACAAAAATGCGAAAGAGGATGGTAAGAATGTTCAGCTATAGATGGATCAGTGGAGCCATATTTATACTGCCCTTAAATATTTCCAGCTACTGAAGGCTGGCTGTGGTCTCCCATTTTTCAGTCTTTTGCTGAAGACAGCTGCTGATCTGTAAAGTAGCTTGGAGTTAAGTCCCTTTCACATTTTTTCCCAGGCTTGTGTTACCTTCCCAACTCACCCTGTTGCAGGCTGCAGCACTGTTCTGCTCCTTGGCCCGGAGGGCTGAGTGGACTGGCACGGGACAGCCTGAAAGGTCTGGTTTCAGTCGATGGGCACGATTAGCTGGATGCAAGGGACTCTGCAGTGGCACTAAGCTCTTTGTTGATGGAAGTGGAGCCATCTTGTGTTATACTGACACACTGCCAAGCGCTGCTGACTGTGCAAACTTTGTCCTGGCTTTCGTACTTCGTCTAATATGCTCTCTTAGTTATTCGCAGTGAATTTAATGGCCACAAGAAACTTCTGTCTTTTGAGCCAATTTTTGTAATTTTTGCGTGACAGATCAGCTATTTTGCAAACTTTCTTGTTTTGCCCAGCAGAGTGATTTGGGGAGATCATCTGCCTAGTTTGAGAGAACATGTGACTCTCCTGGTGACCCTTTCCCACTGGGGCTGCCAACAAAAGGTTTAAGTGAGAGGGAGGCTCCTCTAGGAGCTGAGCTGAGGCTTCATCTCCATTTCCCACGGGTTAGTAAACAGCTCTCAGGCATTGTAGCATCAATGCAAAGTATAAAAATCATTGGGTGTTTGCTGAGGAGGAACTCATAGCAGCAGGAGTCACAAACTTCAACTTCTCATTGAAATCATTCAGGCAGCTGTAATTGCTGCTCTTCTGTGTGGTAGGGGTAGCAGGTATGTCTGAATTGTGTTGCTGAAACCTTGAGCTGATGATAAAGTCCTTCCAACTACTGAAAAGTGGTGGTTCAACACTCAAGGGAGCTGACAGAGACCTTGCCCCAGAGTCGTCCCTGTCCTCGGCAGCAGATTTGTTGTGCAGTGGGCCAGCTGGCAGCGCAGAACTGGAGCTGAAGGCACGAGTTGGGAAGTAAAAGGCATCAGTCAGGGAGCCCTTTGGGTGCCATGTCAGCTCCAATTGCAAAATGTTCCCAGCCAGCTGGGGAGAGAGCAAGAGAACCACTGCAGGCCTGAACCAGCAGAGCAGAGCATCAGTTTCAACAATTACACCATCTGAAAGCATCCCAGTCAAGCAGAACTACTGTCTCCATTGAGCAGCAGCAACCTTGACCATGCGTATCATTAGGTTTAAATAGGTTTCTTACTAATTAAGCACAGTTGTTGATAACCTGTATGCTAATTTCTTGGAGTGTGCAGAATAAATGCAGTCGAATTGGACTGCTCCACTGTTTTAATTTTCATAGGGTATTTTTAGTTAATCTTTTAAATTGTAATAACAATGAAAGAGATAAAAACACTGTAAGCAGTTGCAAAGAATATAATAAAAAAAATTCTGTAAGACAAATGCTTCAAAACAATGTATCCTTGTAGTGAATTCTATTGTTTTAGATTTATCATCTTTCTCATGGCCTATTTGCTATATGTACATAAACCCCCCCCCACCCTTGTGCAGAAATTGCTTGAAAGAGCTAGTAATTTCTGAGTATGAAAAGCAGTGTGAGCGAAAGTAGTGTGAGAATCAAAAGAGTAACGTGAGTACTGTAATGTCAAAAAATAATCAAGCTGATGATGTTCCATGCAGTTTCCTACCTTCCCAGCTGTTACTGAAGTCCCAAATACAACAAGCAGGAGGAATGATACAGTGAGGAAGAGCAGCAGAGCAAATGCAGTATGTATAGAAAGTGCTGTAAACAGTATTAAGGTTTTCTCCCAAGTTTAAGATTACACTTCCAAGATTACTTTTCCCAGTAAGCATTTATTTTTGTTGAAAGTTAAAAAAATCAAAGGAATCTCTGTTCTGTCTCAAAACAGAAAAGCTGCATTAGTGGCCAGGACAGTTGTGGGGGGGGCTGGTGGCATTCCCCAGTTGCAGCTAGGATTCCCAGATTAATTTATTCCTTTGGTTCACTTTATAAACAGGTTGCCAGTGGTGTAAGGAGAAGAAAGGTGTGTGATACCAAACTTTCAAAAATAGGTACCTGTATTTAAATTTCCAGCTCTTGAGAATTGTGAGTTAATTTTGTGGCTTAAGATCCCACATTGGGTGTGGGTGAGATGGAGCTCAGCCCTCACAGGCTGTGCTTTTCATTGGGAGCTAGAGAGGAGCTGATAGCACTCCAGACTTTTGGCTGCTGCTGAGCAGCGCTGGCACAGCCTCAGCGCTGTCTCTCCAACATTCTGCCCCCACATCAGTAGGCTGGGAGTGGGCAAGGCCTTGGGAGGGGACACAACTAGGCCAGCTGACCCAAACTGACCAAAGGAATATTCCATACCATATGACGTCTGCTCGGATATAAAAGCTAGGAAAAGGAGGAGGAAGTGGGGAACATTTGTTATTTCCAACATTTTCCTTCAGAGGAACTGCTGCGTTTCCTGAAGCCCTGCTTCCCAGGAAGTGGCTGGACATCACTTGCATATGGGAAGTAGAGGATAAAATCTTTGGGGTTTTTTCCCTTTGCTTGTGCATGCACAACCTTTCGCTTTTGCTTTGCTGACCTGCCTTATCTCAACCTACGAGTTGTTTTCCATCTTATTTTCTCTCTCCTGTTCAGCTGAGAAGGGGTGCGTGATAGAGTGGCTTGGTGGGCACCTGGTATCCAGCCTGAGTGACCCCACCACAGTCCTTTGTGGTGCCTGATGCGGGGTGAGGCAGTGACACCTGTTTATATCTGTTGCATGCTACAGCAGTGTTAGTTATCCGGGAGCAAGCTCCTGTGCAGAACGCAGTTTGCCAGCTGCACTGCTTATCTCTTTATTTCGCTGAGTTTGGGAACATGTTAATACGAACAATGGCTCTGTGCTTTTCCCTGGCATTGATGGCCTTGCTGTGCTGGGGGAGCTATCTTGTGGAGACAATGAGGGAATACATCTCTCTCTTCCTACCCGGAATTTATGTGGATTCTTTTATTATGCAGGCTCCCGCAGTCCTTGTTCATCCTTACATGATCTGTTTAATTAGTACTGTAAGCATATCATGGGGTTTGTGGAATCTGATATCATGGTGGTGTATGAGAAAACAAATTTTGAGTGAGGTGGTATCAAAATGTTCCCTGAAGAAGTCAGTTCCTGGGTGGCAGGGTGTGTGGAAGGATTTGGGCAGGTTCCTAGGGCGGTTATCACCTCCCATTGCCTGGGAGTTTACACATGAGCAGGTAATGAACCCTGCCAAACTGACCCGTCAGCTGATAGAGGGGTGCCTTGCCCAGCCCAATGAAAGCCAGCAGCTTCTCGCCCTGTGCTGGGGCCTGGCCTGTGCCTACCAAGCCACAGTTCAGCACTCTCAGAGGGCTGTGACTGAGGCTGGGACCCAAACTGTGTTTGAGGACATGATGGTTGAGATAGGAACCCAGACCACAACAACTACTCTAACTGTCCCTGTAATGGAAAAGAAAAGGTGGACAAGGAAATCAACAAGTCCTTCTTGTGAATTAGAAAGGAAGGAAGAAGAAGAAGAAGAAGAAGAAGAAGAAGAAGAAGAAGAAGAAGAAGAAGAAAAAGAAGAGGAAGAAGAAAAAGAAAAGGAAGAAAAAGAAGATAAAGAAGAAAAAGAAGAAAAGAAAGAAAAGGAAGAAGAAAAAGAAGAAGAAAAAGAAGAAAAGGAAGAGGAAAAAAAAGAAAATGAAGAAAAAGAAGAAGAAGAAGAAAAGGAAAATGAAAATGAAAAAAAAGAAGAATCATCAGGAAAGGAAGGGTCTGATCAAGAAACCAGTCCTTCAACAAATAAATCAAAGAAAGGAGTGAAAGAATTCAAACAGGAAACAGAAATTACCCAGTCTCTGACATCATCAGAACTTCAAGACCTGCAGAAAGATTACAGCCGCCAGCCAGGTGAGCGGATTTCTGCCTGGCTGCTTCGATGCTGGGATTGTGGGGCTGATGGTCACCTACTGGAAGGTAGGGAAGCCCAACAGCTGGGATCCCTTGCTAGAGATCGGGGAATTGGAAGAGGAATTGGAAAAGACATGGCAGTTTGCAGTCTCTGGAGACGACTTCTCTCAAGTGTGAAAGCAAAACATCCCTTTAAGGAAGATCTTGTGAACTCCCCAGGAAGGTGGACTACTGCAGATGAAGGTATCCAGTACCTGAGAGAATTAGCAGTGCTGGAAGTCATCTATAGTGATCTAAAAAATGATAACATCTCTAAAGATCCAAAGGATGTCCCTTGCACAATGGCCATGTGGAGGAAGGTGATTCAAAGTGCCCCTGCATCATATTCTAACAGTTTGGCAGCAATGTATTACCCAGAAATGGAGACACCAACTGTGGAGAGAGCATCTTTTTGGCTCAAAAACTTAGAAGGAACTCTTTGTACCCAGGCCAGCACCTCAGCTGTCAAGGGTGGTCCAAGAAATCAGTCTTCTCCTGCCCTGATCAGAGGGAAAGAGAGCCCCAGACACATGACACGTGGTGCACTGTGGTTCTTTCTGTGTGATCAGGGGGAAGACATGAGGAAGTGGGATGGTGAACCCACCTTTAAACTGGAAGCCCGTGCCCGTGAACTGAAAGAGAAGAAAGCTGAGAAAGAAGAGAGCTGTGAGAGAAGAGAGAAGGGGCCATCCAACAAAGCTGTCAGTGTAGTTTTTGCAGACACAAGACAGCAATCAGCAGCCTCTCAGACGCAGAAGAACTGACATTACGTCTCTTGATCCTGGGGAGGGGATTTCTGGTCTGGCACTGTAAGGGTCAGACAGTGAATGCTCTAACCAGGAAAAAGAGTAGAGGGTCCCTCCCTTCTGCCAGGAGGAGGAAAGGGATGTCTGGATGTATTGGATTTGATACCCTGGCATATCAGACCCAGAGAAGTATACAAGGCTTTGGTAGATACTGGTGCATAGTGTACGCTGGTGCTATTGGGGTACAGGGGCTCAGAACCCATCTGGATCTCTGGATTGACAAGGGGATGCCAAAAATTGTCTGTTTTGGAGGCTGAAGGGAGCTTAACAGGGGACAAGTGGGAAAAGTGCCCCATTGTGACTGGCCCACTTGTATCCTTGGATGACTGTCTCAGGAGAGGGTACTTCAAGGACATAAAGGGGTACCAATGGCTTGTGGTGTAGCTACTGTGAATACAGAGGTCAAGTAGTTATCCACCCCACCTGGCCTCTTAGAACATCCCTTCCTTGCAGGAGAGCTGCAAGGTGAAGAACAGCAGGTGGCAATTGCTACCAGGACAGAGCATCAGCAGCAGTATGGCACCAACCGAGATTCCCTGGCTCCCGTCCATGAGCTGGTTCCTCAACTGGACAGCCAAGGAGTTATCAGCAAGGCTCACCCACCTTGTAACTGTCCATATGGCAATTGCAAAAGTCTGATGAAGAATGGAGGTTAGCATAGGCTATTGTGGCCTAAATGAAGTCACAGCACCCCTGAGTACTGCTGAATCAGACATCAGGCATGTTATCCACTGTGGAGAGTGTCAAATAAACCTGGAACTGATGTCCTCAGGGGGTGGAAACACAGCCCTATGATCTTTCATAGGTGTATCACATCCCTTATCCACAGGCCTCTGGAAAGATTGGGAGGTATAATGCACTGCTGAAGACTAGGTTGAGAGTTGCTGGGCAATGGGGCATGGAAGCATTGGGATGCAAATTTAGCAGAAGCCACTTGGCTGGTTAACACTAGGGGATCTGCTAACCGCCCTGGTCCTGCCCGAGCTGAGGGGGAAGAGATAAGGTCCCTGTACTACACATAGGGGAGTAGCTGGGGGAGTCAGTGTGGATTTCTTCTCCCATGGGAAAAGGCAAATCCATTTGTCTTTGCCCAAGAACCTGGGTGTACTTGGTGGGTAATGTGGAAGGATGGGGAGACCTGGTGTGTGCCTCAAGGAGATTTGACCTTGGGGGGAAAATAATCTGTGGTGTGAGTTTTATGTTGCAGGAAGGAAAGAAGCAGGAGTGACAGGAGCTGGTGAAGTGTGAATTTTGTGGGCAGCAAGGCGAGTGTGACAACAACCTGAGCCAGGCCAGTGTCGGTGCCCAATGGTCAAGTGTGCTGCTTCTCCTGTCCTGAGCACCCATCCTGATGGAATGGAATCCAAGTCATGGACTGTTTCTGAACGTCTGGAGGGGCAGAGGAAGCCCATGGAATGGGAAAATGATATCCATCTGTGAAAGGACTGGGGATAATACTTAAGGAAAATGCATGGATCTGTATGTTTGATATAAAGATGGTTTAAGGATGTAGTTTTAAGGTCTAAGTGTTGGTAAAAAGGGATTTCAGTAATGAGACGTAAATACAGTGCAATAGTTAGAAGATTAAATTTTGTGGGATCTGAGTATGACACAAATGGTATGGAATAAGGGGTGGAGATCGTATTTGGTCTGGCTGAGGTGGAGTTTGTTTTCCCCATTGCATTGGGAGCTAGAGAGGAGCTGATAGCACTCCAGACTTTTGGCTGCTGCTGAGCAGCGCTGGCACAGCCTCAGCGCTGTCTCTCCAACATTCTGCCCCCACATCAGTAGGCTGGGAGTGGGCAAGGTCTTGGGAGGGGACACAACTAGGCCAGCTGAACTGAAGTTACCAAAGGAATATTCCATACCATATGATGTCTGCTCAGATATAAAAGCTAGGAAAAGGAGGAGGAAGTAGGGAGCATTCATTATTTACAATGTTTGCCTTCCAGAGCAACTGCTACATTTCCTGAAGCCCTGCTTCCCAGGAAGTCGCTGTCCATCACTTGCAGATGGGAAGTAGAGAATAAAATCTTTGGGGTTTTTGCATTTGCATGCGTGCACACCGGCTTTTATTTGATTTTAGTAAACTGCCTTATCTCAACCTACGAGTTGTTTTCCATCTTATTTTCTCTCCCCTGTTCAGCTGAGAAGGGGGGCATGATAGAGTGGCTTAGTGGGCACCTGGTATCCAGCCAGAGCCAGCCCCTTACAAACCCTCGAGAAGGTCTGCTGGCTCTGCTGTCTTCTCCAATACCTTGGTAGTTCAGGGTAGTAGTTTTTAAAGACCTTGCATATTACACATCTAGTCACAGTAAATGATTACTACAGATACTGCAGTAACAAAGAGTATAAAATTAATCCCACCCAGGTGGATGGACACTTCGCAGATGTAAAAATTATTTTCAGTTGTTGGGGTGAAAATCTAACCTCCATCCAAATTTTAGGAAACTGGTGATGTAGGGAGCAAAAGATGTGTCTGAAATTCCTTTACTGCAGAATTACTGTACTGCAGAATTCCTTGCAATACAGTAATTTTGTGTAATATGTGAGTGTGCTGTAAGCACCACGTGACTGTGCACTGAGTCTGTCTCCCTCAAAAGATATTTCAAGACGATTCCTCCATGTAGCCCTATGGACAGTAACTTTAATTTCTAAGGTGCATTAAGTTGTTGGTTTTATTTTCTGTAGTTTACTTTAATAAGTCAGCTGCCTCGTGTGGCCATCAGCTGAGAGTGAGGGCTGGAACACACTCCATGGGATCTGCAGAGGATGCAGGCAGTAGGTGACTTCATGGTGGTGGCACATCTGTTGTCCAATGCTGACGCTGGCTGAACCGGACCTGAACTTCTGCTTGTGCTTCTTGCTCTGGGGAAAAGATCCTGGTGCAGAGAATATGGAGCTGTCTCTTGCATTTGGCTTGCTGACAAATGGGGCCCTAAAAGGTTAAAATATCCCAGGCTCATAGCTCAGCATTATGGGAAAAACCCCAAAACCAAAAAACCCCAAAAACCTTAAAATAAACTTGGATCCATTAAGTGAGTAATGCAAGACTTGGGTAAGATAGATAAAGTCACCTTTATGCTCTCACTTTGTGGAAGAATTAATGCAATTTAAATACCCTCAGTGGTATACATCCTGAATTCCCTCATCATACAATACACTTTGCTAGTTCGATTATTTTTTCTAAATAAATCAAACTTGGAAGAAAAAAAAGTGTTTAGTGATAAGGATTAGAAATACAAGTGAATTGTGTGTATATTATATTCACCTGCATACAGAAAGGAATGTTTTGCAATGTTAATTAAAAGATATATATCAGGGGACTTTTCTTTCTGCCAGCCTCCTCTCTCCTTGAGATTTGTGTGGTTGCATCTGAAATAAAATGCTCTGCTCTCATAATAGCTTCTTCAGTCTTATGACTTTGGGAACAGACAATTTAGCAAGAGCCCTATCAGTAAAAGATGAATTGTGAGATTCATGTTCCACACAGTGATTTCATTCAACAACTAAAAGATTAAGGGCAATTCTTTCAGGAAAGTCCCCTGAGTTTGAATGCTTTCATTTGTAGGTGTCTCTGGAGGACATTGGAAGTAGAAGGAAATAAATGTAACAGGTCTTAAACTTTAATCAAGTCTAATGTATGGTCAGAGGTACTTTAAAATTTTGGTCATGTTCATATCATTTTGGCACAGTGTCACGGCAGAAGAGTAAAATGATTTTTGGGATGCCCTGATTTTTCATTTACATGCTTTATCAGGATTTTATGTATTTTGTGTTTTGTCTCAGTTTTTTGTCTGCTGACCCTATTCTGTTTGGATTGGAGACAGCTTCAAGAAGACAAAAGTAGTATTTTTAAAGTAAAATTACTGATACTGCTCTCCATCTTTGTGTGGTCTCCACACGATTTTTTTTATGCTGAGCCCTTCGATTCAGCACAAAGGAACTTTTACAAAAGGGAGAGACTTGTAAAGAGGAGAAGCAAGGCTACAATACTGAGGTAAACAGTGGGACTTCGCTTTCAAAAGTAATCCTCCCTGGGCTACAATAGTTTTAAAGGAATTCTATCTAAATGGGCTCAAGGGAAATAGAGCATCAAGCTTCCAAAAAAAGATAAACACAAATTATGTGACACTCCTACTAGCTTTGATGAAAGGACTGGAGGCTGTTATGTGTCAGGGCAGTAGTGACATTTTGCAAAGCCAGAATTGTGTCATGCTGTACAAGAGAATACAGAAGAATTGTTAGAAATGGACATCCAGGGTGTCCTGCCATCCACAGTTGTTATTTTGTGGAAGGCACCACTGGCCAGAAGGTAGCACTCATGTCCATGGAGATTTCAAGGGAAGACAAAGAACCTTCATTGTTCAACTCGGAGGCCAAGGCTTGTCTTATTGTGTCTGACAGAGCAGAAACAGACAAAATTATATTTGACAACTCACTGTCAAGCCATGGCTAAGCAAGGTTCTCAAAAAAGCACAAATATTAACTTCCATGAATAAATTGTTCATATTTTCCATAGGTGACTGAGGCAAATGTAAGACACTTGTATTTCTGTAAATATTAAGTGGAGAAGTCTGTTATCTAGTGCTATTAGTGATAAAAGATGAAAATAAAGGAACTTCTTTTGAAAGTTGAGGACAAGTTGAATAGGTTTGTACCAAAGCTCAGAAAGAACAGGTGTATCTTTATTTGTAAAACTGATGTAAATATTATTTCAACAGTTTCATCTAACTTTAGGAGGGTTCATTGCCCCATCCTTTCTAACATAGGGCCTTTTAGATAAATTTCTTGCTTGAAGTAAGAACTAGAGCCACAGATTCAGATTTGCTATCAGAGTGGGTGGCTCCTTTCTAAGCTGGACCTTCACCTGTGTCTTTTTGGACAGCAGAGATTTCCCCCAGAGAAAATACAGATAAGACATCTCTACTCTGTAGCAAGCAGCTGCTGGAGGCTGTTTCATTAGCACCTTGAAAACCCTGGTCAACACAGTTTGTTGTTTCTGGGATCTCTATTTTAATGGAAACTGCTTAGAACACATCCTCCTGTCTCCTGTCTACCTGTAGGTAGACAAGGACACACACACTCTTTTTTTCACTCTTTGTTTGTGTGTGGGTGTGTGTTTCAGAAGGGTGTAGTAGACAGTGGATGTGTTTCATTTTCTGCAATATACTGAATTAACTTTTGAAAGCTTGTCTTTCTCCTTACCTGTCACTTGCTTCTGGTGCACAGTCGGTGGTAGTGGATGCACACTGGATTGGCAACTTCTGTAGATGCTTGCAGCACGAGGTGACAATAACAGCAGAGACACTTCTCCTTGTCCAGCACTGCTGAACTTGCTTTAGGAAACAGAGTTGGGTTTCTGCAGTAGGAACAGAAAGGATTGTTATAGGATTGGAGGAGAATTTCCCTTCAAAGGGACGTGCGCATTTCTCATTCTACCTTCCGCTCCCCCCAAATAATTTTGGGTAAAATGGGATGATCAAAAAGATGGCCACAGGAGAGATGTGAAAAGACCTTACATAAATTACGCCAGGTGTGATGACCTTTTGTATGTAGCAGTATGTGGAAAAGGTTGTTATATATGATTGTCTTCAAAAGAACCAGAAGCAAAATTTGGGGAATGATTGGCAAATCAACCTTGTTTCAGTCTCTGGGAAAATCAGAGAGTCAGTTTCTGGGTACATGAAGAAGAATGTGAGAGAGCCCTCAGCACAACTTTACACAGGCAAATCATACCTGCCCAGCCTGTTTGCCTTCTGTGATAAAATGACCACAGCTGTGAATGTAGGGAGAGCACTGGATCTCATTTACTGAATCTTTAATGATGTGGGTGCAGTTCATGTAAACTTTAGCAAGGCTTGAAAATGTTGTCTCCCATAATATTTGTGCATCTAAATTTGGAATTTGTAGTCTGAATGGGTGGGGATCTAGATGGGTAAGCAGCTCTTTGGATGGCTGGGCTCAGAGGATCACGGTTACTGGGTCATCTACCCTTCCTGGGAGCTGGTCCTGAGTGGAGTGCTGCAGGTCTGTCCTGTGAGCTGTCCTGTGTGACACCATTACCCTGGAGGGAGTGATGAAGAGCCCTTCACCTTGACAGGGCTGCCAGTGTCACCGAGCTGGGATGATGGTGCCATCCATGCTGCCTTCCAGAGGGACCTGGACAGGCTATCCTGGGCATCAGGCAGGAAGTTGTGCCGTTCAACAAGGACAGCTGAATTCAGGCAGCTCTCCAGAGGTCCTCAGGGAAACACCCACTAACTCTTATTTCAGAGATAAGAATCCATTGAAGCACTGGAGACAAGTTTGTTCTTTCATCCGTGGGGATCAGCACCATAAAGAAAGAGCAAATAAGCAGAGTAACCAATTAGCCCATGCTGAAATGATCCTGACACAAGTTTACAGCTCTGCAAAGTGTCTCCTCTGTTTTTTTTCCTTGGACAAAGATATTCCATGGTGGTTTCTCTCAAAGAGAAATGGATGAAAATATATCACCAGCTTTTCTAAACCTTTCCTGTAATTGGGACGAAAGAGAAGGGAATCCCTGGATTATGTAATTTTTTATGTAATTATTTGTGTTTTAGTTTTGCTGTGCCTCAGGCAACTTCACAGCTTCCCACATCTTGTTTATGATAAATTTTAGACAAATTTAAAACTTGACAACTACATTTTGGGCTGCTGTATTTTTATTACTACTTCAGCACCTGGAATTGAACAGAGCTGTTTGAAATGCTCACAGTGGTAGCAAGAAGTTTCATGCCGGCACATACTTCTGAATTTCTCAAATAAACTTCCACAGCAATGGGGTTTTCTGAGCTTAGCCTTCCATATGACTGGAGCAATGTGGAACTCGTCTGGTGTTGGAGTGGTGTTTTCATTATTGCAATTTTCTTTCTGTATATCCTGTAACTCAGGATTACACTGGAAATCTTCTGAAACAGGAGATTTCCAGTGAAGATACCAAAATTATCAGAAAGGAAGGTGAAATTTTTCATGAAAAGGGTGAGAAAAACCAGCCTAGAATTACACAGAGGCCTACATTGTGGGTTGTGAGCTGATGCCTCTGTCACCTTGTCCCCTGTGCAAGGTGTGAGCTCCCAGCCTGGAATGGCTGTGTTTGCTGCTGCTGTGATGTCTGGAGGTGTGTGCACAGCTGCACTACCACACCTACCCAAACCACAGTGATGTTATAGGCTCTGGGAAGAAATGAAATTTTTCCAATGGAGATGAACCTGATCCAAAAGACATCTATGGGATGCCACTTAATCAAGTGCTCAAGGCTGTGTGTCCTGGGACTTGGGCATGAATGACTCAAGCTCTGGTGATGTAGGTCCACTTCTGTGTTCCATAGAGTGTCCAAGAAGCTGGGGAGAGGGTCCCACACAGTCCCACACAGCAGGTTTATTTAGGCACACAGTCATGCTCAGGACTCTTTTGGGAAACAGTCCTCTGCAACAGCAAGGTGTTGCTGGATATTTTGTCTCATTTTTTCTTTAGGAGGCCAGAAGAGGGATGCTAGTGCCTGGAAAAGTCCTGAAGCAGGAGAAGGGTACTTTAATCCTGTTGCAAAAGTATCAGCTTTGAGCCTTGTGGATGGTTGGCATGGGGCAAGGATGGAATGAGCAAGTCCCTGTCCCTTTGTGCGCCCTGGAAGGACATGGGACAAGGTGCTCCAGAGGGCCATGGGGTCATGTCCAGCCCTAGAGAACATGCAGACTTTCAAGAGGTGTTTTTCTTGTGGTAAACAGTCTTGTGGTAAACTGTGAAGCCACAGTTTATTGGTTTGCTGCGATTTATCTGCTTTATGCTAATAGAGAGCTGTTTCTGCAACTTTTGAATTTATTTAGCCCAAAGCAAGACCAGACAGCTCTCTTGTGTATACTAGAAGTGTAAGAATCGGGAGTGAAGATGAACATAAATGAACCCAAAAAACAGGTGCTGCTGTAGAAGACTGGGAGTGGGGACTAGGCTGTCATTCACATGCACAAGCACAATTCCCACTGATTTCATATCTCACATCTCTACTATCTACATGCACAGTGTCTTGTCACCCCATCCTTGCCATCCTTTCCATCTTCTGTGACCAAATTTGCCATCAAATGAATTCCTACAGCTTTCACCAAAGCCACTTGGAATTTCAAATATGTTTTATGTTACATTTTAAGTAGAAGTCTTGTTTTCACAAGGTTCAATGCAACTGGGAATTCATTTTTGTTATATTAACAGGTCTTGATTTGTCACAATGCAAAGTTAGTGGGCTTTTCTGAGATTGGACACATTAAATTACTCCTTATGATTCCCCTGTCATCATGAAATGTCTTGCTCACAATACCTGGGTAAGTGCAGATTTGCTAATCATACTGTGGGGAAAGTAAAAGAAATTTGCTAAACAGACCAACAAAGAAAAAAAATTGGTGTCTGTTAGCTGAAATTGCTTATTAAAACGTTAAAAATATTAATGTAATAGGATGGTAGCATTTAAAATGTGACTCTTCAGAAAAGGACAGAAGCAAATATTGAGGTCAGTATGGATAGAAACCTTGAGACACTCATACCAAAACACATCTCTGCTCCTGTGTCCTGTTACCCACTCAAGCAAAGACCTGATTGCATTCGCCTGCCTCACATCAGATTCACTTCCAGTATCAGCATCAACACTTTTCAGTTGTCACTGTGTTGTGATCCAAGACCTAAATTTCCACCATGAAAGCCCAGACACTGCCCTGACCTTTTCCCAAGGCAAGCCCACACCTTTTCCCACGATGCCATCCAGGGAATGGTAGCTATCCCTCCACTGCAGCTTGCAGCTCAAAGCCAGACCTCTGCACCAAAGCAGATTTGCCTGCAGTCCACACTGGGCCCATGGAACTCCCTGTTCACACATAAAGAGAGTCTGGAGATCCCTGAAAGGAAAAGATTTTGGCCGCCCCAGTCCCTTCCCATGGGGCCAGGGCCACCCACGCTCCGCTTGGCAGGAGCCAGAGGAGTCAGCGCGGGTGAGGCACGGTGAGTACGAGCCCTGTTACACATTTCCTTGTCACTTCCCCAGCAGACCTGGCTGTGTTTACTTTGTGGTTATTTTCCAGATGATGAGCTGATCCTTTCAGCAGGAGAGTGAGGGAATGGCATCAGGAGCTAGGGCAGTAACACTGGCGTTGTCTCTCCTCCCCATTGTGCAGGAATGAGATCTACAAGGGATTATGTCACGCTCAGCCTTAAGGAAGACGTGAAATAAAAGAGACAGCTAGCAGCTAGTGGCAGAGAAAGAGAAGGAAAGAAAGGGAGATTAAAAACAGGTCTCTGTGTGTGGAAGGTTGACACTGGGATGCTGGTGGGATCTCTGCAACCTGGGATAACCATTGGTCCAAATGAGCAGAGGTACTGACTGGAGCCTGGTTCAGCTGGGCAGTGCAACTGGTAAACTGTTTAACTGCAGGCCAGCTTTCCAGTAGTTGTTGGCTACTGTTGTAGACCCATAAATTGTTGGTACATGGTTTGTTTGTTTTTTTCTTTGTCTGAACTAGGTATTAAATAAGTTTTTTCTCTCTTGGAAATAAGCAAATCAGCAAACATGCAGTATTAGAAGGGGTGCTTTAATGGAATATGAATAGGCTGAGGTTTGAATGGCCAGGTCCCCCTTTGAACACTGATGTTCTCAGTCCGTTGTTGCTCAAGCAGCTTCTCACAAACCTCTAACTTTTCTTGGTTTCTCAATTGTTGCCCTCCCTGAAGAAAAGTGCTTGGAAAATAAAATTTTAAAAAATAGCAGCAGCATTAGAACAAATGAAATCCATATTTTTTAAAGACTTGAAAAATATTAATACTTGCTTTTAAAGACCAGCAAGTTGTTACTTGAGGATTTCCACGTGGTCTGCAAAAGCAAGTTTATCAAACCACCCCTATGTGGAAGTGAAGGCTGAAGGAGACAAGAGGTATCAAAGTGTTCAAGTGGCAGAGCAAGTTGATGGGAAGCATGGATGGAACAAGCTGGGAGCTTGTAGCATGTTCTGAGGAGGGCAGAGCAGAAGGTGACATTTTGGCAGCCAGTGTATTTTTAAATGGGGCTGTGGTTACTATTTCCCTTTATCTTAAGATTTGGCAAAATTTTAACTCTATTTTTTTATTATTTAAAACACTGTTTAGCAATCAGGACACTTATGGAAAGGGGTGGCTGGCAGCCCTAGGGAGCAATGCCCTGTCCCTCAGTGGGGGACAGTTTCTCCATGCACATTGCCCAGCCTTCCCTGTACAGGCAGCCATCACCTGGCTGGGGCCAGGCTCTCCTGCAAGGAATGATGCTGCAGCAGGAGGCACTTGGGAGAAACCACACTCTGCTGGGCTCTGGGTCCTGGGTTATTTGTCTTCAACTTGCCTGAAGCCTGAGCTGCCAGTCCCTTCTCGGACACTTCCCTACCTTCACTGTTGTTTCTGCTCCTGTGAAGCCTTTTATTTGCCTCATTCATATTCTTGGGAAAGTGTCTAAATTAAAATAGATTCTGTAAATTGCATGGATAATATACAGCTTCAGTGACACAGCCTGAAGCTTTTATTGGTAACTGTTATATCTTACTGCAAAGTCTTTTTTGCACACAATTCCTCCCCACTAGGTTATGGAAAGGTTATTGCTGAGGCAATAATTTTCTCATGTGCTTGTTTGTGATTTTGTTCTTTCAGCTCACAGGAGAGAGAAAATCGCTGTCCAAAACCAGCATTCAGAGCCAGGTGCCCAGCCTGAAAGTGTGATGCAATTTTGGTATGGGGAGAGTGTGAAACAGGAATTTCTGGATGAAATTTCCCAATTTGTACTGTGCAGAATTCATAGCCTGAGGGATTTCTCTTGGCATTACCTTTAATCAGCGAGAACCTTTCAATGACTTGCTTTCTGCCTTAGCAGCACGTGGACAGGTGTTTGGTGTTTGATCGTGACCCCAAACTGTGACCACTGGGTGCAATCCTGCTGTTTGCTTATGCTGAGGAGGGTGACAGAGCCTGATTCCTGCTTCCACCTCTTCCTGCTTTTTGTCTCTGACCACACTGGGGGCACTGCCAACAGCAGGCAAGAAAAAAGTACTGTCAGTTCTTATATGGTAGAGTAATGAAAAAAATACCTTTGCCTGGAGATCTATATTTTCAAGAGTCACTACAAGCTTGGGGATGTAGTTTTGCAGGATGTAGTTTTTCTGGTCAGACCAGAGCTTTGTGTCTCAGAGCTGGAATCACATCTGCTAACAACCAAAGCAGCACAAGTTTCTGCTCACATTTAAAGTTCTTGTACTATATCAAAAGACATCCAGAAATTTTGCTGGGTGTCTCTGAGTTGTGCCAAATCTGCCAGTGCCTTCACTCGACCCAGTCATCTGGTCCACCTTGCACCTCCTTGGTGGACTTTGTCTCAGGGGGCTTTCCAGCCTTAATGATTCTGTAATCCTTATTTTGCTTCTCAGTTTACTGAGCCCTGGCTTCCTTCCAGTGCGACAATCCTGGGTACTTAACAACTGCATTTGCTTTGGACAGTTGGTGAAGAGGGTCTGTGTGTGTGTGTCTGTCTCTCTGTCTGCTCAGGGCAGGAGGAAAACAATGCCCTCAAGGATGCTATGTCAGATGCTTCCTTGAATTGCAAATTACAATGCTATGTAATGCTTATTAATGTTCTAGGTACAACAAAATAAATTGACTAATCTATTCATCCATTCTCTGATGAAAAGCTACTTGTTTGGACTGGCCTCATTTTCTTTGTCTGCAGCTCTCTGATCACATCCTATTTAATTTCCTCTTCCATCGAGACACCACACATCCAAATGTGAGTGTTGTTACCGTGTTCTACCTAATTAGCTATAATCATCCTTGTTGAGGGAGGCTGAATTCAGAAAAGTCCAGTAAAAACTGATTCTTTTCCCCCTCCCCCACCATTAGCCTTGACTATCAGGCTGGTTTTTTGTTGTTACAGTGCTGACCACAGCTGGTATAATTTTCATAGCTCAAAGGCCATTAGTAAGGACAACTAGCATGGAAAGCATCTGGTATCTTCTGAAGGAGGATGAAGGCAGGCTTGAGCACCATCCTCCAGCTGGAGGCAGCCAGCAGAGACCAAAGCTTAGTTCATGGTGTACTCCTTCCAGAAGGGGTTATAGCATTTTATTTACAGTACCTGAAGGGTTGGGAAACCATGTCAGCAGGGATTTTAGACAAGGAGATGCATCCAGCTGAGGCATCTTCAGACAAGGAGATGCTTCAGCTGGATGTTCTTACAGCTGTTACTTTCATGTGACATTTATTTGCAGTGATATATTCCTTACTTGATTTCTCAATTGTTGCCCTCCCTGAAACTACTTTTTGGAGAGGTTTACACCCTGGTCTTGATGGAGCTTTTCTGTACCTATGCAACCAATCCTCCCCATAAGGGAGGAGCCCAGGCTGGCATGGAGCTGCTGACCCTGCAGGTGGACAGACCATGGATTTGTCACCTTGGATCCCACTGTGAAGCCAGGTTGATAGCCAGGCATCCTAGTGAAAGATGTTTTCTTGCAGAAACAGTACATTGTCTGATGCAGAACTGCATCACTTGACCCTGTGTGTCCAATGTGTGATTGTGCCCTGGGATGAGCCAGCAGCTGATCCAGCTCTGGGTGGATCTGGTGCTGCTCCTCAGGGAGGAACACTGGAGCCAGTGCCCCTCACTTAATGCTCTCAGGCACATGGTGAGATTCGTCATGCAGTCCTATGTAAGAACAGGATTTAGACTTGATGATCCTTGTAGGCCCTTTCCAGCTAATGACATTCTGTGATTCTGTCATTCCCTTCTGAGGTTTTGGACACTTAAGAAGCATTGGACTTCCAGGTCCAGGCAGCAGCAGCTCTGCTGGCTGTGCAAGGCAATGATAGGCATGCAAGCTGAGGGTCACATTGTAAGGGCTTTTCCTGGGATTCAAGAAAGCTTTGTAAATGAACCATAGAGAAAAATGGCTGTAATTTTTCAGAGCTCACTGTATATAAAGATGACATTTACCCAGAGGAGAACTGTTTCCACAGCACACAGACATCTGGAGTACACTGTTAGATTGATCCCTTGTAACTGAAAATTACCATTACTGTTCAATTGCACACAGACATCTTAAATTATTAATGGAATTCCTGCCTGAGGGTAAACATTGTAGATTCACATTCTGAGATTTTCTGAGAGCTCTTTGATTGCTCACAACTAGGGCTGTTAAATACAGTTATTTGCTTTATACATTTTAAATGGATCGATATCAACTGAAGAAATATAAGGGAGAACGGAGAGTGAGAGTAAAGGAGCAGGAGTAAAGCTACCTTCAGTATCCCTTGCATCTTAAGAGATTTTTAAATCTGGCTTGAGGTTTTGTCCCTTAACCTCTGTGGAGCACCAGCCCCAGACCTGCACACTGCCCTTATAGTCATAGATCTCTCAGGGGCTGTTTTCTGGGGTACCAAAATCTGCAGTTTATGAAGAAGGAAGGAGAAGACCACATGGCCCTTGCAGCAGGGATGCTGTCCTGGGCAGTCCCACGAACTCTTGGTTCCCCAGAGAACTCATCTTTGTGCTTTCCTTTCTTTAAGGGAAGTTATATTTTACTCCTGGATATGAATAGCTTCTTTCTAAAGACACACCACTAGAGATGGCACACGGGGTGTCAATCTGCTCTTTGCCTGTGTGCTGCATCTTTGTTTGGCACCTGTGTCCACTGCTATTGTTCTTTCTGCTCCTGTCCCCTCACCAGCTTCTTAAAGCCAACTGCCGCAGAAGAAAAGCCAGGCTGAGATGGGAGAAGCTGCTTTGCCTCCTTCCCAGGTTGCTGTTTGTGCTATTCCTCCTTTTGCAACTGTCTTGGGGTAAGGTTTCCTAAGATGGTGTGAGCCAACAGAACAGCTCCCTGCTGCCAGAAGGGGGTGGTTCCCATCCCAACCCCTGGCCAGGGCTCCTACCACCAGCTCTGCCAGGGATGGCATGCACCAGGCTCCTCTCTGAGCAAAAGCAGTGGCCAGGTTTAGACATTTTGGTAGGTGAATGGGAACAGGAGAGGGTCTACAAAGGTGCTAACCAGGCAAAGTGCTGGGGTAGTGGGGTCAGCAGCAGCAGAAGTGGGACCAACTCCCTTTTCTCAGCCATGGGCAGCTCTGCAGGCTCAGCTGGGCATCCAGCTTCAGCTGCCAGCAGCAGCTCAGCTTTCTTTCTGCAAGTGCTTTCCAGGTGCCATCCCTCTCCAGGAGAAGGGAAGAGCCCTCAGGTTGAGGCAGACCCTGCTGTGTGCTGTGAGAGGGTGCCAGGTGCCCATGCTCACAGGAGAAATGCAACGGGGATTTTGAAGCCCTCCCTTTTGGCACAAAACTGCTGTTTGCTATTACAAACTCAGTCATGCAAAAAGAGGAAAGCTTCTCCAGACAAAACTGGTACATATCAGAGTGCTAAAGCTTTGAAAAATAGTTATGTCTGGGCTCTGAAGTATGTTTCATTTTAATTCTTGTAAGCAAAATAACTTTCTCTTCAGGAAAAAGAGAGACCAACCCAGCTATTTTCTTTTTAACTCAGCCTAAACCTGTGAAGGCATTGGCATACCCTTTCTTATATCAAGATTCATGCTCACTCATACAATTTCTATCTATTCCATTAAATCTACACATTTCTTCATACAATCCTGCTGCCCTCTGACTTCCCAACAATATCAGAAAAGTTCAGCACTGAAGTGAGGAAAATGGTGATTTAGTATGCTCCGTAGGAAGAAGAGAAAAGATTCTTCTAACACTGTGGAGAGAACTGTTGTTATATTTGATGCCCCATTTGCCACAAACAATATCTTAATACAAACATGTTTCACAATATGTTAATCTTAAATCAAGCATGTAATTATTAAGACTGCTGTAACACACCTAGAATCACAGCACAGTAATTAGTCCTTACAGTGCCATTAGTTTAGAGCATTTTAAAATGAATGGTGACATTCAGAGATATCATAGGGTATGTTCACAATTCCCAAACAGTGAATCAGATCATTTCATTCATCCCAATGTCAGCAAACAGGTGGTCTGCTATAATACACACAAATATATTTGGGATTTGAAAATGAGAATTAATTAACAAAAAATGTTTAAACCTCCTTGACAGCAACAACATTGCTTTTGATGTAATCACCTCTTAAAAAACTTTTAAGAGGTAAAATGCCACACAGGCAAAGCATGATCATTCCAAATGCCCCAGGAAGCAAAAGCATAAGGGATATTGATACCACAAAATGTTTTTGAAGACTGAAAACTCAAATCTGACACCTGAAGACATATTTAGCTGGACTTGACATTCAGGCCCAGAAGGCTATGCCAAGTTATTTGAAAGTCCAGGGCCTCGTTTTTAGCCAGCTGTTCCTCCATTACAAATGCACAAATGCCATTCAAAGTTGACCTAGAAAGAATTACATGACACAAATATGAGGCACACATGAGCCCACCTTCAGGAGATGCCACACAACTGTGATTTTCTCTAATGCATTCTAGTAGTAAAGCTGAGGTTCAGAAGGGCCAGTGCAGTAATTTGTTAGCACTGGAGTGCAAAAGCCATCTGACATGAGACCAGAAAATCCAAACCCGTGATAAATCAACCATCTACCAGGGCTTCTGAACAAACTACTCCAAATCCCCCAAAGTACTTGAACACTTTGAATGTATCACAGTCCATAGTGTGGATATCAGGGTCAGCAGGTCAGGCTAATAACCATCATCAAATCAGAGGTATTGCAAACGCTTTTCAGACATGTCCAAGGTCCAAATCCTTCAGTGGTATAAATCAACCTGATTAGAGCCAAGGAGGTAATAAATGGTCCCCTTAAATCACAAACCCCTCCCTTGCAAGTCACTCTCCATCAGAGGCGTTTGCAGGGACCATGGGCTGGATGCCAGGGCCTCTTTGCTGGGCAATGCCTGGACAGAGGGATTTGTGGGTGAAGGCATTGCACACCCAGGTTCAGGTGTTGAAATCTCCCATTTCATGTGCCCTCAGCTTGTTTATTACTCATTGAGCATTGAACATATTCTTCTCAGCAGTGGAAAAGCTGCAGATTTTTGCCAGACATTTTTAGAGAAAACATTTCTCCTTTAGCTACCACTTGATATTACTAGCTCTTACACTTGCCAGGAGACTTATGACAGAAACCTCTCTGTGTCTGGCATCCTCCAACACAGATGCTGAACTGCATGCACTGTTACTTTGTCCCAAGCATCCTGTTCAGCAATTCGCTGTTTCTGTAAGGAACATCACCACCTCCTGGCTTACTTTGAGATCACTTTATTGCTAGACAAGGCTCAGAATGGAAATAAACCAGGTTTATTTGATCAAAGTAAAGTGTTAAACAAGTGTAAAGTGCTAGCCTGCTTACAAAGGACTGTACCTGCTGCCCATCCTGTGTTTCAGTTGTTCTTTTCTCTTTGACTCTTCTCCCTGCTTGGCACAGCTTTACTTCAAAAAATATATTTTTAGCAAGGAATCCTTTTCTTAACTCTTTTATTCCTGTTTGCATGTGGACATTTTATGTTTGCTCTTGATGAGCCAAAGCACGTGGCTTTACGAAAGTGGAGTACCTCCATGTTGTGTTGATATGTTTATACTAATGAAGTATCTTTTAAATGTGAGCTGTTTGAGTAGAGAGTCCTTGATCTCCAGTTTTTCCTCATCTATTTACCCCTTCTCTCAAGTGTCAAGCAATTTGCAACCATCAGATGACTTCCTAACATTTTACAAATCACACATGCAGAAGGAGCCCTGGGGGACAGCACTTTTTTGTCTTCTCAGAGATGATGGGAACCCTTCCGTGAGCTGCATGAAAATTTGCCACTTACAGAGTCTAAAATGCATGACTTTGACACACTTCTATTTGTGCAGTTCATGTGGTGCCCTCAGTGTCTGCAGGGGCTGCACATGACTGTGGTATCACAGATGTCTGACCCAGCAGGCCAGGTGCCAGGGGATTCTCTGGCAGAGCGTTGGTGTTTAAGTTTTGTGAGAGAAGCGCACTTCAGGAGAAAGTTCAAAAACTAATAAAGTCACCAACACAATGAGCTTCATTGTTTCATTTCAGCTTTTTTGTCGCCAGCCTGATGTCGATTTCCCTTGGCAATTTTTTTCAGATTTCTCCTTCTGAAATTGGTGCAATAATAGGCTAGTGAAGACCTAACTGGTGAGTTGTATTACTCCATCCCTGACCTCTAAAATTCAATGCTAACATGGTTTGAGGCTAGTGAACAACAACAAAAAAAACCCAACAAAAAACCCCCAAAAACTATTTTTTATTTAAAGGGATTTTTGTCTCTCTTGCACAGTAATCATTCCCACTAAAGTAATAAAAATTGAAGGGTCCTCAGACCTCTGTCTTACATTGAGTACTGAGTTCAGAATTCAGTTCTGTAGCCCTTAGATTTGGCTGTAGGAAAAACAGCAGGCAAAAAAACCCAAGGAGTAGACGAGCTGGTCTGTCTGTGCTGTGACAAACACGAGGTTAACAGCAGTTTTCTTACTCACCTGGTAGCTTCATCCAAGTGGAGAGTAGCTCAAGAAATCCCTCATGCTTCAGGTGTTCCCCCAGCACTGGCCATGTAAGAGCAGGGATGGGTCCCAGACAGCATTTCTGTCTCAGTGCTGTGCACCAGCCCGCTCCAGCAGCGAGCAGTGTGACGTGAACAGGATGGGGATGCCATATTTGCTGTGGGTTGGAAACATCTGCAGGTCTTGCCCGAGGGAGAGCTGCTCTCCATGCCCTGTGGTGAGAGAAGAGCTGTGTCCTGCACGTCCTGCATGAAGAAGCAAGGGGTCCTCCCTTTATCCTGACAGCCCAGGAGGTGTATGAGGGAGGTGGGCTCGCAGGAGAGTCCCTTTAGCGGGTAGTGTGCTTCTTCAGGTTCCACCCCATCTCAGACCAGGCTGCCCTTGGACTGATGACACTGTGAAGCTGTGGCAGGCATTTCTCAGCAGTCCTCTCCCAGGTCCCCATCTCAGCTCTCTTCCATGCCTTTTGTAGGCTACAGCTGGAGGAAGGATGGGGGTCTGACTGATGTTGTGTGTGCACAAACACGAGCTTCTGCGGCGTGTCTGCACAGAGTGCACGGTGCTGCCGTGGAATCAATGCATGGTCCGCCCTCAGGTGCCATCTGGGGCTTCAGGACAAAAGATTGGCAAGGCCACCACAGGCTATTTGGGCTGACAGTGTACAGGTCTTGTGGCTCTAACAGGGATGGCCTCAGCTCCAGCATTCCCACCTTTCCATCTCCCTTGACTTCCCCAGTCCACCTGCTCTGCTCATAAAGAGGAATCACTTGTCAGGCTGGTGACCCACAGGGGGACAACCACACAGCCCTAGCCCATGTCAGTGAGCAGCTGTCTGCTGTCTGCTTCAGGCTTTCAGGACTTTTCTAGGTGAGTTCTCCTGATGGCTTTCCATTAAAACATGCACCTTCTCCCTGTTAAGAGAGTCTCCCAGGTGTAAAAGCATTTCTCAAATGTTACAGTAGAAGGCATACAGGTGGCACATTTACACCAGGTCCACCTTGGTTTCAGGAAGGTTATAGAAAAATGCTGGGTTTGCTCCAGGCAGAGGCTACTCTTCTTCTTCCCTAAGAAAGCCATAACTCTGGCTTGCAAAGAGGCATGTGGTGAGCCTGGCTGTGGTGCCTCCCAACATAGAACCGGGCAGCCCCGAGGCAGTAGGAATGTCCTCCTGTCTCAGGATGAGACTGCTTCTCCTTGCAGAGCCAGTGAGCAGGAACCTTCCCCTTCTCTGCTGTGATAACCGTGTGGCAGCACAGCCTGTAGCTCACTCAAGCACAGCTTTCTCAAAGGAGGCTTTGTCCTGCCCACAGGGAAACACCCAGGTCTCCTCCTACCAGGGCTGCACCGATGTGATGCCACTTACCTACCCNCATTTTACAAATCACACATGCAGAAGGAGCCCTGGGGGACAGCACTTTTTTGTCTTCTCAGAGATGATGGGAACCCTTCCGTGAGCTGCATGAAAATTTGCCACTTACAGAGTCTAAAATGCATGACTTTGACACACTTCTATTTGTGCAGTTCATGTGGTGCCCTCAGTGTCTGCAGGGGCTGCACATGACTGTGGTATCACAGATGTCTGACCCAGCAGGCCAGGTGCCAGGGGATTCTCTGGCAGAGCGTTGGTGTTTAAGTTTTGTGAGAGAAGCGCACTTCAGGAGAAAGTTCAAAAACTAATAAAGTCACCAACACAATGAGCTTCATTGTTTCATTTCAGCTTTTTTGTCACCAGCCTGATGTCTATTTCCCTTGGCAATTTTTTTCAGATTTCTCCTTCTGAAATTGGTGCAATAATAGGCTAGTGAAGACCTAACTGGTGAGTTGTATTACTCCATCCCTGACCTCTAAAATTCAATGCTAACATGGTTTGAGGCTAGTGAACAACAACAAAAAAAACCCAACAAAAAACCCCCAAAAACTATTTTTTATTTAAAGGGATTTTTGTCTCTCTTGCACAGTAATCATTCCCACTAAAGTAATAAAAATTGAAGGGTCCTCAGACCTCTGTCTTACATTGAGTACTGAGTTCAGAATTCAGTTCTGTAGCCCTTAGATTTGGCTGTAGGAAAAACAGCAGGCAAAAAAACCCAAGGAGTAGACGAGCTGGTCTGTCTGTGCTGTGACAAACACGAGGTTAACAGCAGTTTTCTTACTCACCTGGTAGCTTCATCCAAGTGGAGAGTAGCTCAAGAAATCCCTCATGCTTCAGGTGTTCCCCCAGCACTGGCCATGTAAGAGCAGGGATGGGTCCCAGACAGCATTTCTGTCTCAGTGCTGTGCACCAGCCCGCTCCAGCAGCGAGCAGTGTGACGTGAACAGGTTGGGGATGCCATATTTGCTGTGGGTTGGAAACATCTGCAGGTCTTGCCCGAGGGAGAGCTGCTCTCCATGCCCTGTGGTGAGAGAAGAGCTGTGTCCTGCACGTCCTGCATGAAGAAGCAAGGGGTCCTCCCTTTATCCTGACAGCCCAGGAGGTGTATGAGGGAGGTGGGCTCGCAGGAGAGTCCCTTTAGCGGGTAGTGTGCTTCTTCAGGTTCCACCCCATCTCAGACCAGGCTGCCCTTGGACTGATGACACTGTGAAGCTGTGGCAGGCATTTCTCAGCAGTCCTCTCCCAGGTCCCCATCTCAGCTCTCTTCCATGCCTTTTGTAGGCTACAGCTGGAGGAAGGATGGGGGTCTGACTGATGTTGTGTGTGCACAAACACGAGCTTCTGCGGCGTGTCTGCACAGAGTGCACGGTGCTGCCGTGGAATCAATGCATGGTCCGCCCTCAGGTGCCATCTGGGGCTTCAGGACAAAAGATTGGCAAGGCCACCACAGGCTATTTGGGCTGACAGTGTACAGGTCTTGTGGCTCTAACAGGGATGGCCTCAGCTCCAGCATTCCCACCTTTCCATCTCCCTTGACTTCCCCAGTCCACCTGCTCTGCTCATAAAGAGGAATCACTTGTCAGGCTGGTGACCCACAGGGGGACAACCACACAGCCCTAGCCCATGTCAGTGAGCAGCTGTCTGCTGTCTGCTTCAGGCTTTCAGGACTTTTCTAGGTGAGTTCTCCTGATGGCTTTCCATTAAAACATGCACCTTCTCCCTGTTAAGAGAGTCTCCCAGGTGTAAAAGCATTTCTCAAATGTTACAGTAGAAGGCATACAGGTGGCACATTTACACCAGGTCCACCTTGGTTTCAGGAAGGTTATAGAAAAATGCTGGGTTTGCTCCAGGCAGAGGCTACTCTTCTTCTTCCCTAAGAAAGCCATAACTCTGGCTTGCAAAGAGGCATGTGGTGAGCCTGGCTGTGGTGCCTCCCAGCACAGAACCGGGCAGCCCCGAGTCTCCACAAAGCAGTAGGAATGTCCTCCTGTCTCAGGATGAGACTGCTTCTCCTTGCAGAGCCAGTGAGCAGGAACCTTCCCCTTCTCTGCTGTGATAACCGTGTGGCAGCACAGCCTGTAGCTCACTCAAGCACAGCTTTCTCAAAGGAGGCTTTGTCCTGCCCACAGGGAAACACCCAGGTCTCCTCCTACCAGGGCTGCACCGATGTGATGCCACTTACCTACCCTTTGTACTGAATACTCATTTAGAGCCTGCATTATTTGAGGAAGGCCAGTTTCATGCAGTTTCTAACAAGTGGTGCAGATTTTAGGTTGTGGACACCTTCTGCTGCAGACTGACCATTCTCTGAAAAGTCAGTTCAGGCCAGTGGACAGCGCTGGCCTTTGGTTCTTCCCCCAGATCACTTTATGCAAGATCATTGAAGAAACAAGGATACAGAAAAGCTTTAACATTAGCTTTAGGAGGAGGGATATAAAAGTAGAGATAAATGAACAGCTGAAAGGAGGATATGGGTGAAGTCTGAGAGAAATTTATGTTGTGATCTACATTATTCAAAATACTTGTAAGTGATGTAGGAAGAAAAGCATCCATCCTGAGGTGGGGGGGTTTGTTGGTCAGAGAATCATAGGATTGTTTAGGCTGGAAAAGACCTCTCAAATCATTGAACCCACCTGTTAAAGCAGTTTGTCACATCCACCACTAAATCATGTCCCTAAGGCCACATCTGCAAAATTATCCCAAGGTATCTTGGATGTGACTAGCTGCAGAAGATCTCAGGGTACAAAGTAACTGGAAATAAAGGCAGAGGTGAAAGATGGTGTTACAGAATTCACCACAGGTCACGTAAGGAAAACAATCTTAACTACATACCCACAAGTATTGATGGGCTCTCCATTTCCTCTAAATACATAAGAAATATCTGGTAGTGCTTTGAGAACACCATTTCAGTGTTAAGGAGTAAAGAGACTCTTGGTAATTACTAGGAAAAGAAGGGAGCACAAAACAGCATGCATCATTACACTGTAAATTTATGATGCATCCTGTTTTCATATACTGTCATCTCATCTCAAAAGGTTATCATGGAAATGGAAAAGAGGTACAGGAAATAACAAGAATATGCTGTATAGATCCACTTCAAAAAAGCACTGAACAGAACGTGATTCTTCTGCTTGGGAAACAGACGATTGAGGAGAAATATGATGTAGCTCTACAAAATTGTGTGCTGCATAAGAAAATTTATTCACTGCTCCTCACAGAACTGTGGGTCACCAAATAAAACCACCAGAGACAGCATATGAAAAGGAGCACTTTTCAATGAAAATTGAATTTTCACAAAATACTGATTGTTTTGAGCTCATTGGCAAAGGATATTGTGGTAGTCAAAATTATGAGCAGTTTCAAGAGTAATGAGACAAACTGATGAAGAGGAGGCAGTCAAGGGATATGGGAAACTGGTATGCAGATACACACTCTGGCTGGGGCAGCGAGCTGGGCAGGAGCTGGTGGCAGAGACAGGCAGCAGCACCTGGGCTGCAACAGCAGGAGCACAATGAGGAGCTCTGGGCAGGACCCTGTGCCCAGCACTCGTTGTCAGAGCCCATCTGGGCAGCACAGTTTGGTGCCCTGGTGCAGAAAGACGCCGATACCTGGAGCGAGCTCAGCCCTGCAGGGCTCAGGGCTGGAGCCTGGCCTCGTGAGCAGAGGCTGGGGCTGGTCCAGCCTGGGCAGAGACAGCTTTGGGGGCACTCACAGACACCCCAGAGCCCGTGGAGAGGGGAGGGAGAGGAGGCAGCCGAGCCCTGGGCAGCAGGAACTGAAATGAGGGGGCTCAGGCTGGGCTCTGAAACATTTCCATGAGGACAGGCAGGTCCTGCACAGGGAGGCTGGGCAGGCTCCATCCTTGGGGGATTATGAAACCTGGCTGGGGGAAGCCTGAGCAACCTGGTCTGACCGCACTGCTGGCCCTGCTGTGGTGCATGAGGCATCTCCTGAAGTCCCCTCCAGCCTGAATTTCCCAGTGATCCTATCCTCTTTTCTTCTGATTCTCTAATCCTAATTCCTTTAGGGACAAATTTTCAGAGGTCAGAAATGGAGACAATATATGGGGTAAAATATTATATTGAACAGGACCACCCCTGATTTGAATTCAATGCATCTGTTTATTTTTAATGTGTTCTTACAAAGAAATAAATGTAGACAGTAAGAAAAAAATTAAATTTTATAAAAAGTGGAGCACAGTTCTGTGGATAACAGCACATGAGGAGACACCCTGAAGCCTGAGAGTGACCTGAGCCTTATGACAGTATAAAACTGTAACTGCAGTTGATTCATGTCTATCCTGAGGAGCTATTTCAAGGAAGAGAAAGTAGTTTAAGGCATCCATTCTGTCTTGTACATCTTCAGCTGGTTCCTTTTGCAAGTTCCTATTACTCAGCCAATCAATCACTCCTGCCCTGTGGCTGCAGAGGTGTCAATGAAAGCCTTCAGTACCTTGCACAGTCCTGAATGTACTCAGCAGTGTGTCAGGCAAAGAAAAGAAACAAGCTCAGACTTATGTTCACAGGCTGAGTTTGGAAGTTTTGTGGTTGAGAAGACCTGGCACAGGTGTTTTCCAGCATAATCCAAGCTACTGGATCTATAGTGTAAAAAACACAGATGTGTTTTTCCACTATTTTCACACAAGGTCATTTTTCACCTGTTTTGGTACTGAGTGAATTCCTGAAAGGGTTGCAAGTGGAAACTACAGTTAAAGAGTGTTGGCCTCTTGCAAGTCCCAGGGTGATGTTTCACAATTGCCCATGGTGTGGGGAAGCTGCAGCTCACCTACTGGTGCAGAACAGATGCTGTATGGACTGCAAGGTGGGAACAGTGTGAGAGACATTCCCAACCATTCATTGGTTACAGAGAAATCTCTCTGCTGTTCAGCAGCATTCATCCTTTTTTATTTTTATCTTTATAGCTTTCTATAAGAAGGACAAACCAGCTCCTCCATCAAATGCCAGACAGATGCTGGCAAATGTTGTTTTTCTTATGTCGTGGGACTCTCTGAGATAGTTATGTGTTCATGGGTCATTCCATGATGGTGCACATTCATTTTACCCTCAGGTAAATTTTGGGCACAAGTGGTCTTTCCCAGCAGAGAAGAAGACCTTGGTGACATTGCATCTGAAATCTAGACCTAGCACTGCCATCTCAGAACCACAGAGTCACAGAATGGGTCAGGTTAGAAGGGATCACAGTGGTCACCTGGTCCAGCCTCCCTGCTCAAGAGGGATCATCCCAGAGCACAGGGCACAGGATTGTGTCCAGGCAGTTCTTGAATATCTCCAGCGAGGGAGATTCCACACCCTCTGTGGTTAACCTGTTCCAGTGCATGGTCACTGCACAGGAAAGAAACTCTTTCTCATGTCCAGGTGGCACTTCCTGTGCCTCAGTTTCTGCCCATTGCCTCTTGTCCCATTGGCAGTGAGCCGAGCCTGGCTCCATCCCCTGACACCCTCCCTTCAGACACTGACAGACATTGACACAGTCCCCTCTCAGTCATCTCTTCCTAAGGCTGAACTGGCCCAGCTCCCTCAGCCTCTCCTCATCAGAGAGATACTCCAGTCCCTTAATCATCTTTGCACTCCTCCACTGGACCCAATCCAGGAGCCCCGTGTCTGGGGCCAGACTGGGACACCATTGTGTCTTAACACCTTGTTCCACTCTGTGTAAGAGCTGAGGAGCAGGCTTAGAGCATCATGTTTTCCTGTCCCTAAACAGCAATGCCTGATTTCCTAGGGCAAGACATCACACTTCCAAATTAATCGATATAGATGTTTCCAAAGTTTGATACTACAAATCAAGCAAGAAATTAATTTCAGAGTGCAGGAGCCCTGTACTTTCTTTCCCTCTCAAATCAGTTCCAAATGCTTCACTCAACAAGTTTCTCCTCTTTTCAATTACAGTTCTCCAGTGGTAGCAGATAAATTTATTTCAAATACACACTTTTCTCTTCTTTTCAATTATAGTATCCTCTCAAGTAATTTAATTTCTTTCAAGTCTTCAATTCACATCCAACTTTCTCTCAAGCAAATGTACACACCTGGTAACAGAAATGCATTCCAGGCTTTATTTTTCTTTGGAGGTTTTGTAAGGTGTTTTTTTCCTCCATTACCTCTGAATTGACTAAAGCAGTTCCACAAGAGACACTTACTCACAACGCATGAAAGCTGCACAAGTGGCCTTTTGTTTGGGCCATCTCCTTTGGTTCCAGCAGCTGCCCTAGTCCAGCCACAGGGGAGACTGCAGTGCTGAATGTCAGAGTTCAAAACCTTATTTCACTAAACATTTATTCATTATAATTTGCAGCACTAGCTGATGTGATAGTGAAACCCAAGAAAGCCTCATCATTATCTGCTGAAGGCTGATATTTATCTCCACCTTGTCTTCATCGAGTAAGAGAAGATGTGGAGAAGGACAGGGCTTAAGAGGCATGTGAGGTACGGACAGAGGGGTGAAGGAGCTGGAGGTCAGGGACTTCCTTGGGACTGAGACTGGGATGATCAGTACAGTGTCTGGCTGCTCTGGGAGGGGTGTCATGAAAGACTGGAGGACAAGGCAATCCTAGGAGGGGTGTCATGAAAGACTGGAGGACAAGGCAATCCTAGGAGGGGTGTCATGAAAGACTGGAGGACAAGGCAATCTGCCAGTACGTGCACTCGATCTCTCCTGAGAATAAACACAGGACTGAGGTGACCATTTGGCCACTGTGTTCCACAAATGCAACGCTATATATTCAAAAGGGGAAAGGTGGTGGAAAATGCACATAAATTCATCACAACGAGCTAATTTAAACTGCTCTTAAACAACACTAATTTAAACTGCTCACATGACAGTAAGGGGTTCAGGGAGTGAGGCGGTGCATGGGTCTCACTTAGCACAGCAGAGATAGGTGGTTGGACTCTGAGATATTTGTTAATTCAGCCAGTTGAGTCAGTAGCTTACTGAACCAGGCATGAATATTTCTCTGATGCTTTACTACAGCCACCTGTCAGAGGATGGGTAGAGCAGTCAGTAATCCACAGAGAACCCCAAGGAGCTTTCTGCTGCTTTGTTGGCTTAATCACAGCAGTGAGTAGCGATGATTCAGGCTTTCCTTAGAGCCGTGTGAGGGCTATGAAAGTGAGGGACAGCTCTCCTGAGTCAGCTCTCCTGAGCTCCAGTGATCTGATCTCGACAGCTTGCATGTAGGGACTGAGGTGTTGTGGTGTTTTTGCCGTTCCCATCCCCTGGCAGGTCACCAAGCAGGCAGGATCACTCCTCATGGCACTGGGCAGATGGAGCTCAGTGCCTGTGGTGGACAGCCACCACCAGCTCCTGATGGCCATGGGAAACAGATGCTCACACTTGCTTTCATTCTGGACATTAAAATAGAAAGCATGTTTCTGTCTTCAGGCTCCTCAGCTAATAGTGGTTTATTTCTCTATGGATTTGGCTTTTATTGTGCACCCCAACTGACACCTGCTGTTTGTTTATTGAGTCTGTTTTGATGAGAGTCTGTCTTTTTTTTTCCTTTTCTTTACTTCTTTTTTTTGGTTGTTGTTTTGGTTTTTTTGTTGTTGTTTGCTTGGGTTTTTATTGATAATTTCTCTCTCTCCACTTCACTGTGGTTTCAGTTTGTTCAGTAGCTTCCTAGCTCTACAGCTCTGACCCAGGATCTGGCACAGTACTCAGTCTATCTCTCTGCCTGTACAATACCATTTCTTTCCTTACAAAGGCTTGTTTTCCTAACATCTAAATTGTGCAGAGAGGCCCATATGTTTCCATAGCCCATGTGCTCTAAAGCATAGCAAACCACTATTTAGAAAGAGTGCTCTGCAGTCCCCTGTGCGAGCCAAAACACACTCCTTGGCACAATGCCACTCCCATTTACAGAACAAAGCAGTCTCAGGGAGAAGGTTCTCAAGAGGGCACCAGAGCTGATGTGCACAGCAGAAATATAGGTGCAACCAGAGACCAACTCAGCCAGTATGCTCAACATGCAATAATCTGCAAGACAGAAACCTCCCACATCTTCAATGCCACACAAGGCACATGCTGAGCTCCCCCTCCTGCAGTGTGCAACCATTAAACTCCTTCAGAGGTTGCTGAGTACACTGAAACCACCTCTAGCCATTTGGAGCAGACAAGGGATTGTGTGGGAGTCCACAAAATGTTTGCTGGGGCTTCATTAAATGCCTTCCCCACTTTGCTTTTGTCCTTTCCCATTTTTCTTCTGTGTCAAACATCTGTTCTCACAACTGTCTCCCAATTTACTCCCCTCACCATTTGAGAGGGATTTTTGTTTTCACTGCACCAGCACACCTCCTTTGAAAGCCTTGGCAGTGGAATGATGGAAGTGACTGGATCTTGCTTGTGATCTGCCACAGAAAGCACCTACTCTCTCCTGGCAGCTGTGGCTTCTGCTGAACAGGGGAAGTGCCCCTTGCTGGCAGCCCCAGGCAGGGTGGGGGAACATCTGCTTGCTGCAGGCAACAGTGACGAAGGAGCTGTGCTGCACCCTGCTAGGAAGAGCCAGTGGTTCTGCACACCTTTGGGTTCAGACACTGGGAAGGGACAGAGGGACAAAGTAGCTACTGGAAGGGTTCTTCCAACCCCTTGGCTGGTTGTCCTCTATGTCAATCCTGTTTGATCCAGTTAATGGTTTCCAGGTGGGAAATTGGATGTGGAATCTGCTTCTCGCTCCAGTCTTCCTGCAGTGTTTAGGCTCCCACAAAGCCAGGAAGCCTCTCCAGGACTGAGACCTCCTTCCCATCCTCCCTCCTCCTGTGAGCTATGCACCTCCATTGCTGCAGTTTGATATCCTAAGTATTGTTTGTCCTTGTTTTGGTTTTGGTTTCTTTTTCCTAGCAGATTTGGAATATTCAGTTTTGGCTTCTTTCTCTCTCTCTTTGCTAGTGCCTCTTCACTTTCAGTTTTAGGGTATTGCCCAAGCTCTGCACACCCTCAGGGAGCAGCAGAGAATCCAGGGTGGGGTTAGAGCAGAGCTGCACTCGGGGCTGCAGACAATAAATAGTGTAAGGATGGATGGGGAATCCTACACATTTGTGTTGACTGAGAAGTCAGAAGGGAGTCTTAAAATGAAATCTGAGGAAAAGGATTTTTTCTTCAGACTGACATATTGCAGGAGCAGGATGTGGAGGAAGACTGTTCCTAAATGTATAATAAATCAAACTTCTCTTGCACATAATCACAGTGGGACACAATCTATAGCATTGAGAATATTTGATATTTTCAAATAGGTTCCTATGGGAGAACATATAGAAGAAGAGGAGAAAAGAGAACATCTCAGTGTTACTTGCCACTCCATGTTGGAGCTGCTATTTTCTGAACTTCTTTCAGGGTGAAAAGAGGCAGTCATGCTCATGTTTGCTGTCCTCAGTCTCACAGTACCCAGCTGACCTGTCCAAGAGGTCATCTGTGCATGACTTGGTTCCTCCACTCTGCAAATTGTGTCCAAGGGATGATCCTGTTCTCCAGTCTCTGGATTCAGCAGGATTATTCCCTCAGCTGTTCTGCCTTTTACTATTGGGGTCACGGCAGGCTTAACCTCAGGCAGGCTACCAAAGACCTAATAAATAGAGCTTGTTATTTTGGGCCTGGTGCCACGCTAACCTGGTTACAGAGCATCCAGCTGGCACACATCTGGCTGGGGCTGTGCAGTGCTGGTCAGAGCAGCTCATCAGCAGCTTGAGGAACACAGGGCTGCTGCAGCCAATGTGCCCACCAAGCCTGTGCCATTCCCAGCAGGGGAGGCTTGGCACCAGGGACTGGGAGGGCTGCTGGTCCTGGTGTGGAGAGGGATCTGCCAGGGGTGAGGGCCATGCTGCCACTGCCGCTTTCCTTCCCTCTGGAACCTTTCATCCTCCAGCCCTTTGCCCCTGCAGGCACACAGCAGGCCTAGCACAACTGCAGCCTGCTGATGGGCAGGGGCTGCCCGTGTCAGGAGAAGCTGGCTTTGCAGGCACCTTGGAAATGTGAAGGTGGGTGCTGCCACTGTGGTTCAGATCCTTGTTCCTTTTCACACCAGCATGGACAATGGTGATTCTTTAGCTCCAGAAGAGCAGCTGGAATACTCTTGCCTCCTGTAAAACTGCCATCTACCAGATGTGACAGGACAGCTGCCCCTACCGATGGAGGCAGCACTGCTCACGTGGGGAATTGCTGTGCATTCAAAAAAGGGGTGATCAACAATGTTTTACTTGATTACTGCCAGCAATGCCAATCTGTATGTGCAGGATGATGCTCCGAGATGAAGAGTGAAGATCTATCTAGGGAATGGTGACAGTTTCAGTGGAATAGTGTCCAACCCATCAGCTAATGGAAAACACCTCTGTGATTTATCAATACCAGAATTTCAGCTGTAAATACAGATTTGAAATATTGATTATGAATATAGTCCAATAAATAAATCCCTAGGCATTTCATTAGATGTACTGTATATAAAAAAATCCTAAGCATTTTGCACTTCCTAGAATTTATAGGATTTTCTGGTTTCTTATAGTAGGAAGAACTGCTTGATCTCAGGAACTACCATTTAAGTAAGTGCTTTTCTACAACATGCATATACTTTTTGCTTGGTTCTTCTTATGTTGTGTACCTGCCTGATTTTCATAATTTGTCTTTTTGGTACAGATTTTTAGAAAATATTTGTATTATACTGTGTGTTGAATATGAAGCAGAATAAATTCAGGTTCTAAGCTAGGTAGTTAATGTTACTGACACGTGATCCAACTCACAACACCTTTTAGAAACAATGAGAATAAAGGGAACAAGCCTCAGCTTCTCCTCCCCACACAAAACCTGCAGGCACTATGAAGTTTGTGGTTGGAAAGCACAAGTATCTTTGGTGAGACTGAGCTGCCAGCTTACAAACAGTGCTTGACCCTTCAGTAACATCAAAAGGAGAACTCCTCTAATACGTGGTATTTCCTCTGCAGTGAGATTACATCCTGCCTTTGCAGCAAAAGAAACTCAGACAAACTTATTTTTCTCCTTTAACTTACAGTTTTATCTGGCAAGAAGAAATATAATTAAGACTATGCAACTTAATTTTGTGTTCAGCTTCAAGTGCTTGGTTATTTCCCTTGTGGAACACTGCTCAGATTAGTGATCGAGCCAGGGCACTTGTCTTCAGTGTCAAATGTGTGTCTCCCCTGATTGCACTTCAGCCAGTTAAGCCTAATTCCTACTGATCTGGAAATGGCTATCAAGTCCTGCATGTGCAGCTCCATCTCAAGGAAGCAAAGAGAAGTTACTCATCAACACTTAGGCTTTTTGGTGAGAGAGATGATGCCCAGCTTTCATTCTCATACCACAGGTAACATTCATTATGCTTTTTGGGAGGTGGGGTATGATTTTGAGTGTGATAAAGCTTTTAAATTGGATATTAATAATTCACATAACAGACTGAAGCAGATAGCTCTTTTATAAATTATTCCACTGTATTAAAAAAAAATTAAAGCCAGATATGCTTTAAAAATAAACCATCTGCCTTAAACCAGAGTTCTTTTGATCCTTGCCTGTGAACAACCAGACACCAATATGAGACAGGAAACTCTGGGAAAGGAAGGAGAGGTGTGAAATGTCTGGGAGTCATTAAGCAGTGCAGCAGAACTGTAGTTACCAGTTGCCAGGAATAGTAAATCCTGCTTACACAAGACTCTTTTTTTTTTTTTCCCCTGATTCAGCTGGGTCTCAAGGATTTTGGCTCTGTGAATCTGTGTTCCCCAGTCCTGCAGAAACAGGAAAATGGGATGCTCCCAGGGTACCATCTTCCACTCCTGCCTCTTACGCTTCAGCCTAATTGCTGCACAGCACTGTCCAGCACAGCAAGATGCCACTTCTACTCCTTTTTGTCCCTGTAGAACATCTACAACACTGCTCCATCCCCAGGTTACCTGACCCCAAACATGGCATCCAGGACTTCCACCCTGGAGCATCAAGAAATTAATTTTAGCTGCACCTTGACACTAAGCCATACTTGGATTTTGGGGCAAATAACAACAACAACAACAAAAATCAATCACTTATTAGAGTGCAAGAGAAGGTATGGGTTTTTTGTAACAAAGGCCCCTAATGGCACAATTAAAAAGAATTTCACTGGGTTAGTTACCAGCCTGGAGAACATGTATCAGGGTTTGAATACATCAGTGGGAAGCTGCAGTGTGTGTCACTTGTAATGGCACCAGCAAGGGAGGAGTGCTCCAGCTACCCCACCCTCTGCTGCTGCTGCCCTGCATTCCCAGAGCAGGGCACACAGAGGATGTACTGCACGGGCTGTCAGCGTGGAAACACAAACTGGGCAGCTCTGTGCTCTTTGTCACTGACTGGAGAAAGTGGCAGTGCACACAATAGGTGGAGATGTGTGCAAGGCTGTAGCTCAGAAAGTGTGTGTGTGTAGCAGCTGTACTGTAGGTTGTCCCTTGTGGGACAGCAAGGAATCCTTTCCTGTCTAGGTGTGCTTTCTGCTCAGGACTTGTTTCCATGCATTGTGAGGCAGCTCTTTTGGAGGTATTGCATTTGTAATTGGAATGGAAGAAGCTCCGGAGTGATTTGTAACTTGGCTATAAACAGGAAGGTGGGGCTCAATTTCAGACTGCGGGAGGACAAGAGTTTGGTCAAGCAGTGAAATACACTGTATTACAGAGTGTGTTTTGCTAGCTTACCAAATGAGAGCCAGAGCAAGGTTCAGGATTTGGTCAGTAAGACACAGAACCAGCAAGCAAGAAAAGTTCACAGGGTGTGAAAGTTACTTGCATCTGCTCTTAAAGCCAAGCAGCATCTCATCTTAATCTAATACCTATCTCAAATGAAAGCCTTCCTTCATCACTGTTAGAAGTTTAGACTAGATTTTATTTGGAATCAGGGGATTGTTAAAAATATTAAGGACTCCAACTACGTAAGAAGTAGTGTAACACTTCCCTCTTCCCTCTTTCAATGTTGCTAATTTTAACTACTCAGTCAGATATATTCTGCATCAAAATACTGCCTGAATCTGTCAGTACTTGTATTTCTGCCAAAACTCTGCAAATGGTTTTGAAAAACAAAATAGGAAAAGGAGCTACATGTAGGGGGAATTAGGGCAAAAACATCTGCATCAGCCAGAAAGAACTAAACTGAAATTTCACACAAATTTGATGGAAAGAAAACTTTGCTTTTGGAGAGCCATTTCCAGAACCAAGGTAAGAGTAAGACAAAGCAATACCTAAAAAAAAAAGTTTGCTTGATGAAAGTATTAAGAATTCAAGACTTGGACAAAAGGCCCAAGTATGAACAGTCCTACAACAGTACTGCCCTTGCCAGGCAAAGACCTGGTGAGACTTTACCTCCAGGTGTTTAAAACCCAGCAGTCTCTTCAGAACTGCAAAGCACAGCTTCATTCAAACAGCTCAGCACTGCTGTCAGCAGAATCTGAGACTCAGTAATCAGGCCTGAGGAGGGTTTGTGAGTGTTGACTACCTCAGCTGGTCTAGCACAGCAACCCCAGGAAAAGTCTTCTCCATCTTTGAATTCTTATCCTTATTTGATGTTTTAAAATTTATACATCTCAGCTCTTGCCTGAGTCATACTGTCACAGAGTTCTACCTTTGCAGCATTAACTGTAGACAAAGACACCTAGGGGACACACATAGTGCACCTACATCACATGGCCCTCACTGGCCTTCTCCACGTAATCCTAATTTAACAATTGACTTCAATGGGGCCTGACAACAGATACAGACCTTCAAATCTGTCTCTCTATCAGCATGTAGCTGAACACACAGGCACAGAAGTGTTTTTTAAAATAATCTGAAGTACAATGTCTTCCAAGGTATTTTTAGGTGAAAATGTGTGAAGAGCAAGTGAATGAAAACCAAATGTACACAGATTTTAAAAATCTTGCCTTATGAACAGAGTATAAATCTTGCTAAAATTATCTACCTAACATTACACCCTCATATGCCAACTTACCAAAGCTCTACCCAAAGCAAGCTCTCTAGGGATCAGTTTACAGCCATGGTAAGATGGAGTAAGGTAAGATGGCAGTGCTTATTATGAGCTGCTTTCATTTATTTGAATAAGTACCAGAAAGCATGTGGAGCAAACTTGGCAAATACTAAAAGATCCTGAAACCCAAATGCTACAGCAAACGAGAGCCCCTGTCTCCTGTCAGTACAAGGGCAATGGCCCGTGCTCCTCTGGGCACTACAGCAGCAAATTAAACCATCTAAAAGCAGGGCCCAGGTACAGCTGTCCATGCACAAGCAAGTGGATAATGTGCATGCCAGAGCAGCTCATCTCAGGTGACACTCAGCTTTCATTAATGGTATTTTTTAAATTTTTTTATTTTTTTTTGTTTCCAGAAGGCACTGAGGAGTTCTGCTGGTCTGCAAAAGAACTGGTCAATTTTCCTGTCAGCCTTACTCTCAATCTGAATACACTGTGAGCATCTTGTGCCTAGTGAACCATATAGAGTGTAAAGACTAATTCAAACACTGACTTTTCTGCAGTGAGTAGCATTTTGCTTAAAAACGTTTGAATGAGACTGTAACTTTTTATTTACAGACAGGCAATATTTTAACCCAGCATTTTTTAAGCTGAAGGCTGATGTGACTTGTCATACACCAGGTATCCAATCTGTGCTTCTGTAATTCAATCCAGGACAACTTGTTGGGCTATCCCCATTTGCTTTCATATACTGACAAAAAGAAATTCACCAGCAGCACTGAAAAAGATTGTGAGAATTGTGACTTATAAACTACTGAATACTTTCTCAGCTTGCTGCTAAAATAATAACATCTAAACAAAATAGTCAGATACAATGTAATGTTTCTTTATTTTTTTAAAATCCAATTTGTAAAGGTCCCTTTTTAAACAAGAACAAAAAAATCAACACAATTCAGAGGGCTTATCTCATTTACCATATTCTTCCCCACTCTTCACTTATAACACAAGCAGCAACTTATAGTATTAGTGCTCATATAGTGCACTTATATGAATTTTGATTTGTGTATTAAGCATTAAATACAATGTATTTTCCGTGAGCATAGCCCGAAGAGTACACAACGTTACATTTTCAAAGCATATGTTAAAAAAAAAGACAATAAATGTATATCCAGGACAGTCAAACTCAAATATTTTGACTTGGCAAATTCTATAACGAGTAACAGCAATTTTAAACTGTGTACAAAGCAGAACAGTGCCAACATGCCTCCAGTCTGTGAGCCATGGTAAAACATCAAGCACACATACAAAGGAGAGAAGCCAAAGGAACCCACCACAGAGCTAACCTGAGGCACACCCAACTGCGACCGAACAAAGGCAGCCCACGCTCCCACTCTGTAATGCCAAGAGCCCAACAACAACAAAAAGCACTTCTATGCTACAGAAAGTGAAACAGCAACTCCTTCCAAATTTGTCTCCGCATTTTTAAACAACTCGTTCAAAAAATTTAAAGATGAACATCTAATTATACCAAACAGATGTACAAACTATAAAGTCAGAGAAGCTCCAGAAGATTGCCACTTTCAACCTTGCATAGTGAGAGCTGGCATTGATATTGCTACCATAGCTTCAGCAGAAGATAAGGAAAAGAAAAAAAATTACCTCTAAGTGATGCACATATGTAGCATTTTCTTCACAAAATTCAGTTAAACATTGTTTTAATAAAAGGGAAAACAGCTCTAAAAAGGGAAAGATAGTGTTCACAAGCTTAGAAAAAAAATACAAAACCAGAACATTCCATAATAAAAAAATAAAAACAATAAACATTCCATCATGACAGCACCTATTTTATCACTAAATAAGCCCCATACATGCAACAAACTACAACTATTGTATAAGGCCATCAAATTAAAGGTTTACTTTTCATATAAACAAAGTGTAAAAATAGCAACAAGTTGCGATCTTCAAATTTAATGCTATGTGAGGATTCTATCCCCCCAGTTTCATTTGGTAGCAATTTCAATATGCATTTGATATAAATGTCACTGATCTAGGAACCGTGGTACAAATACATTGTGCCTAGGACAGTATTGTCATATCTCTGTTCGACCTTGACAGAATTGGAATGCTCAACAACACTGCTGAGTTCAGGGATGCTTTCAGCAGTATCCCCAAAACCATGATAGTGTCCATAGTGCAAAGTGTCTCCAGGGTCTTCCACCCACGAGGGCCGGTTAGAAACACAGCTACTTGGGCTCCCGTTCAGGTGCAGAGATCCACACATATCGGTGGAATTACTCATGGCTTTTTCGGGCTCCTCGGTGCCGTTACTGGCATGAATCCGATGCCTACTGGGAGAAGTTACTCCAGGAATGACTCCGTTAGGTGTTAATGCTAAGCACTCCTCACGCCTGGCATCCATCCCACTGAGCTGTTGTGCGGCGGTGAAATCCAAATGTCCATTGATGGCACGTCCATTTGTCAGTGCATTCAATATGGAGCTACTGCTATTCATATCTGCATTAAGAAATACACCTGTCACCAACAATTAAGAATAAATCGAAATACATCAAAACGTCTCCACTATACTTCATTTACTTAAAAATGTTTCCATACACAGCTTTGAAAATGAATCTATCCTTTCTTCATAACAATGTAGGTAGTTCCAAGTAATGAGATCTGACCAGTAAATTTGTGGCACGGATTCTTATGTTGAAAACGCAACTATCTATCCACAGTTGTTTTGAAAATATGCCTATATTAATCTCTGCAAAGACAATGTCAACTTCTCAGTTTGTTCTTTTTTTTTTTCATTTAACTGTAAGAAGTAAGTGCAGCTGACAACATTCTGGGCAGTGTTTTCAAGGGAGGAATAAAAGTGATCTTTCCACATTAACTGTAATGCCCTCTTGGAAGATTATGTACATACAAGAACTGAGTATCTGTGAGAGGGTGAAGGGTGGGTTTTTTTCCATTTTTCAGCTGTAATTTAACTGTGGCTTTTTTTTTCTTTTTAATTGTAACTCTCACAGTACAGTATGCACTGAAGTAAGTCACATAAAGAAATGTTACATTGGAGTGCTAATATAAAATGTTTCCAAGTTCCTTTATTGAGAAAGTACTTCAATGTACCTAGCAGCTTGCTAAATAACATACTGGGCAGGTTTGTATTTAATGCTATGTTTATAACAGCATGTGTACAATCCACATGCAAAATGCCATACAACAGCAACAGCAGAGTGCACAGAAGACTAAAAAATAGTAGTAGGAAACAAAATTCTAAAAATGTGCATGCAAAAATCACTGACAACTGTTTTGAATCAATTTCCCCTTTGAAGTTAGTAATTAGTACAGTAGGTTTTGTTTCCATGAACAGATTTCATCAGTCTGTCTGAAATGCACGTTTTTGCAGTGGTACTCAAAAGTACTAGCACAAAAAATGCATGATGCATTCTGCCTTTAAAATATAATTCATGTCTATATTGGTAAAGATGAGCAAGGCAAACATAGCAACTACAGAGCTATGTGGTGACATTTTAAGATTTTACATTCTGTGATTATCCTTGGATACATGCACATATGTTTATGTCTCCATGAACGCATAAACCCATGTGCAAAACAGGATTGCATTTACTGCGTGTATGCAAATTAATTCAGTTAATTTAGTCTGTTGGCAACTTCCCACATTTGTAAAACACTGGGCTCCCATTTAAGTGACACATAATGAGTACCACTGTCTGACAAGGAAGAATCTGGAGTTTTGGTTCTCTCTGTTTTTTGCATGGCTATTATTTGAAGTACCAATTACAACACTGA
>VYZP01028676.1:111739-156594 GCA_013400635.1 Hypocryptadius cinnamomeus | reverse complement strand
CGGTCCCGGCATGGCGGCGCTGCCCGGGCCGCGCAAGCGGAGCGGCCCCGCGCTCTGCGGGGACAGCGGGGCTGCGGCCGCCCCGCCGGCGCTCCGGAACGTCCTTCCCCCGCACAAGCGCCCCAAGAGCGCCGTGACCGGGATCGTGGACCCCTTCGGGGACAGTGATGACTTCACGGCGGACGACCTGGAGCAGATCGACATCCTGGCCTCGCAGGCGCTGTCGCAGGATCCGCCCGCGGGACACGCGTGGGGACCCCCGGAGCTGCCCCGGGGCGGGCGGCAAGGTCGGTGTGTCCCGGCGGCTGCCCCTCAGTGCCCCGCTGCTGCGGAGGGGTTTGGTGTCCCTTTAGGAACCACAGAACGGCCTGGGTTGGCAGGGACCTCCAAGCGCATCCAGTGGCACCCCCGTGGCAGGGACCCCTTCAGTATCCCAGGCTGCTCCAAGCCCCGTCCAGCCTGGCCTTGGACACTGCCAGGGATCCAGGGGCAGCCACAGCCTCCCTGGGCACCCTGTGCCGGGGCCTCCCCTCCCTCACAGGGAAGAATTTCTGTCTAATACCTAACCTAAATCTCGTCACCGTGAAGCTCCTCCCTCCCTCTCGTCCTGTCACTGCAGCCTCTTGTAAATAGACTTGCTCCATCTTTCTTGTAAGTTCCCTTAAGGGAATTGCTCCTGCCTGTTCCCCTGGCCACCAGCACCCCACGGTGGTACCCCTGGTGTCAGAGGGATGGTCGGGATTCAGAGGAATAACAAGAATAACAATCCCAGCAGGAACACTGCATTGATCTCACGGCACCAGGAGCCTGTGCCAGGGGTGTGTGTATGGTAATGCCAGCCTGGGACGAGGGTGCTGCATGTTAAACCTGCCAAATAAAAAAAAAAAAACGAGTTTCCTAAACTTTCAGCATGCTTTAGGTATCATATTCTGGTAGCATGTTGGCTTTCAGATTTTTTTTCCTCTTAATTTCCACTAATAAATGCATAGCATGCCTTGTATTAACAGCTGACCTTCAGTTTTACTTTGAAAGAAATGAAACCTGGGGTTTCTTCATCATGAACTTTAGAGAGCATGAATAATCTATGTTTTAGCAACCCTGCCATCTGTCAGCTCTCCAGATGAATGTTTTCAGTGAACACTTGTTTGTGCATTAACTGAAGTTATCACAGAAGAAATACTTGCTTTTGCTGTGGGTCATCTTGCTGGTTTAAGATATGAGGTGATCTTTAAGGTGCCTTTCAACCCAAACCATTCTGAGATTAGAAATTTGAAGGGGCAGGGGTTCTTCTGTTATAAGAATTGATGCACAAGCACTAACAAAGTTCCTGTGGTGGCTGGATGAGGCAGTTTACCTGTTAGTAATGACATCAAAATACTAAGATATTTAGATGTATGCAATGACAAATAACAAAACCTTGGTGTTGAGTCACCAGTGATGCACATTCATCATCTGTGCTTCAGATTTTGGCTTTTCCCTGCAGCAGGAAGCAGAGCAGAAGATGGTCTGATGAGAGATGCATTCCAGTTTGAAGTGCTGCAGACACAGCATGAAGAAGTCAAACAGAAGGTTGGCAATATCCTCCCTTCTCCTCGAAATATCACATTTTTGATAGGAATAACTGAAAGGTGGGATAAATCCAGTCCCAAGCATTTAATTCTAATCAAGGTGATCTAATCTTTGTAATCCAGGGGTGTGTTAAAATCATTGTACTAAACAGCTCTAGTAAACAACTCTAGTAACTGTTTCTAGAAACAGCTCCAGTAATAGTAAAGAGAGCAATATTGTATTTCTTGATAATTTCATATTAGCAAATGCTAATTTTTCAGTTTTATTTGTTCCCTATCAAATAATTTCTCTGCCCTGTCAGCCAGAGTTGTTTTGTTCAACTGAAAAGGTTTGAGAAAGTGACATGACTTTTAAGTGACTTTATGGTACTTTACCTTCTGGTGGTCTTTTATGGAAAGATACTCTGTTTCCCTTTCTCCATTCTCTGTATCTTTCCCAGCTCTATAACATCCACCTTTATCAGGGAGTCTCCTACCTGTATACCATATTAAATCATAATTTTACAGTTGTAGAGAAGTGTCTTTCTGATCTTTTCTTCTTGCTTTTCTGAATAACTCCTTTATTGTCTCCCCAAAGTCTTGTCTCTGAGTGGTAGTTGCTGCTCAGGAAGTATTAGAGACTCAATGTCATGAAGATTCTGTCTGGGGGTGGTACTTTGTCTTAGAGTGCTTGTTGGCTGTGCTGATGGATGTAGTACTATAATTAAATTATCACTGTTATCATCCAAACAATGAATAAATTATGGATGTGTGTGACTAGAACACTTCTTTTTTTAAAAAACCCCAAAATATAATTGCAGAGAAGGGGAAAGAGAAGGATGATCTTGTCATTTTTAATTATGTTCAAGAAAACAGTAGCTGAGCCTGATTTAATCAGAGAATGATTAGAGGCAACTTGTAGAATTTCCATGCTGGGTTACCAGGAGCATTTTACTCCCTAGAAATTACAAATACACCTAATTTTCAACCACATACTGATGCAAATGCATACTTTTGGCTATATCCATCCTTTAATGTAACTCCTCTGTTTGCAGCTGAAAGAAATGCAGGATGAAATTCTCACAAAAAATGGAGAAATTAAAATTCTGCGTGACTCAATGCAGCAGATGGAGCATGCTATGGAAGAACAGAAAAGATCATACGTGCTACTGGAACAGCAGAAATCTCAGATTTTAAGTGAAAAAGAAAAAGAGTTCTCCAAAAAGGTTTGTAAACATGTCAGTTATCTGCAGATCACATGCAGATGCTGATTTATGACTTAATGTCACAGACCATTTAGTCAAAGGAAGAACATTTGTGTGAAATTTGTGTGAAATTTCCACAATGCTTGCTTTTATTTTCTTACCTAGAAGAAAACATTTTTAAGAACTTGTTGAGGGTTTTCCCCTGCCAACATAAAGGAGTGAAATTCAGGTGGTAGAGGTTTTCATTTACTCCTTGCTTTTCTGAAGCCATCCCGAGAACCTTGCAATTGGAATGTGTGTTAGAGTGGGAAAAAGTGACAGGAGATGCTCGGGGGCTCTGATCAGATTGCTGTTCTTGTTGCAGTCATCTCTGTGCATCCCTGAAGAGGACAGTGGCTGCTTTTGCCCAGCTGGCTCTGCAGCCCCACTGGAGCCATGCTCTGCGTGGCACTTGCTCTGTCTTAGCCACTCACAAAGGCTTCTTGCCTGAACTCCTGGCACTTGGCTCTCAGATAGTGCTAACTGGACTAACATTCCTAAAAATTGACATCATGGAGTTCACAGTAAGCAGGTGGTGATCTGGAGCTCTCTGGTAACTCAGTTGCTGTGCAGTTGCACCCCTTCTGAACTGGTAACAGTAAAACTGCCCTGAACTCCTCTCTCAGTTACAGTCGCTGCACTCCGAGCTGCAGTTCAAGGACGCAGAAATGAATGAACTAAGAACACGACTTCAGAACTGTGAAAGAAACAAACACCTTTCTCAGGCAGTTCCAACAAGGTAGGGGGGTTGGAAAAGGGATTTGTGTTCATTTTTGCAATATGTGTGTTTAAAGCATTGAAGAGGTTTTCTTTCTTCATGTGACTCTTAGCTCTGTTGTTTTTTAAAAAATACAACAAAAAAATTTGATGACATCTATGGAACTTGCTCATAAAAGAGCCTTGTATCTGTGACAGACTAAGAGTTTCTAGTGAAGTATCTCTAAAACATCAAACTGTGCAAAGAAAATATATTGTTGTTTAATAAAAGAATTACAAAATAAATACTGATGTGTCTTTTTATCTTAGCCCTAAAAAGAATCCTGTGGTACAAGGGAAATCAGAAGGATGTTCTCCACAGCCAGAAAGAAGATCTTTTCCTACAAAGGAATCCTTCAATGCTGAAATGTCCACTAGACCATCGTGTTCTTCAGGAAATTTGATGTCCCTGAATACTTCAATCAAAGAAGGTAAACCCATGTACAGCTTGCAACATTTTTAGCTACATGTGAACATTCTACATTAGAGAAGTATTTTGTGACTGAACAGTTGCAGTCAGTTCACAGTTATTTATTTTGGTTTTGGTTAGGTTTTTTTCCACCTTATACCAACTGGAGTTAAATAGCCATGACTGAAATTTGCATGAAGATCATTTTAATTCATACCTTAGCACCAGATGCCAAGGTGTCAATGATGAAGTGGCCAGTGGCTGCAATAAAAAACTTTATTGTGTGATGAACTAAAACATCCAAATTGTTGATCTGTCTTTTCTCATTGCATAAAGAATAGGAAATAATTTGCCTATTTCTTGGTCTGCTAGTCAGGTAATGCATGTTTTGTATTCTTGTTCTAGTTTTGGGGATTGGATTTTAAAGGGTACATATTTAGCCATATTTAAAGAAGCAACTGAAACCATGTACTCATTTCCTCTTTTATACATAGGGCAGTAATTCTCACAAAATTCTATCTTGAAATTCATTGAGTAAACCTTAGGAAATTAGTATCTGCATATATTTGAAGGTTGCTATATGAAACAAGAGTAGTGGGTTTTTTATAGCAATGGGAAATAATAAATGTAAGAAATGTGGTTATCATCAACTAATCCTTACTTAAAGAGTCATGAAAAATCTGAGATGTTGCTGTCATTCACAATGTTCATTCTAAAAATATGGGCAGTAGGAACTCCAGCAAAAAGAAAAATGCAGTAGCCTGAAAGCATTGGTATTGCTATTGTTTGTTATGGTAACAACATATAGGCATATTTCAAACAATATGCCTATTTGTTTGAAAAAATACATTTGTTTACTTTTTTTTCTGAACTCTGCAAGGCTTTTGGTCTTGGTTTACTTTGTAATTGTGACATATAGAGATGATTAAAAGATTATCTAAGACTGTGGCTGTGTGTAGAGGATGGGTGCAGAGCTGTGTTCTCCCAATCCCTGTTTGTTTCAGACAGGAAGATAACCCATCCTGAAGTTTCATCCCTGAAGCAGCACAAAGCAACAGGAAAAAATGGTTCCTACAACTCTGTCCCCAGACGAAAAACACAAGGTAATATCATTCTGGTAATGCAGAAATAAAACCAGGGAAAATGTACCTTAAAAAAAACCCAAAACACTATAAAGCATTTTCAACAGTCAGCTCCAAGAATTCTTTAGGGTCTTAGTTACAGTTGGCAGTGGAATGTCATCACATAATTTCAGTGTCTGGAGTGGAAAATGGAGGGCAAATCACCACAACAGCTGGGATATGTGATCACTTGGCTCAAGCTATTTTGCAAATATGGGATCATAATTAAAATACCTCTAAAGAGAACTTGGTTTATATTTATATATATTCATTTTTTCTGAAAATCATCCTCCTGTTAAGAAAGAAGATTCATCATGAAAAAACCAAACCAAATTTGAGCTTGCGAGCACTCTCGCAATAAGGCTGATCTTCTGAAATACTGATTTTTTTGTTGTTGATGATGGCAAATCTTCTCCAAAGAAAATTCTGTATCCTTCCAGGTTCTATCTTGCTGAATGCACTGATGAAGCAGCCCATAGTGCCTGGGTCACTTCTAGGTTTCTGCCACCTTCTCAGTAGCAACTCTGAGCCTGTACCTGGAGCTGTGTTGCCGCCCAACTCTTTGGATATGTAAGTTTTATTTGCTTTGTTAAACTGTATCTGCCATGTTCAGCACAGTGGCATTCTCTGTACTAAGAAACACTTGGTCATGCAGGACAGATTTACCCTGTGGTAAATCATGCTCTGCTTAGGCCATTTAGTGCAAAATTTGGAACATCATTCTGTATCTTTGACTATCACACATACTAAACACTGGAACATCACTAAAAAATAATTAGGTTAATTATCAGTTAGGGGAAGGCACAGAACTAAACTAAAGCTGTTAGCAGCTTGCATTGCAATGAAGGAAGCACAGAAACATGATAATGAGTTAAAGGGGAAGAAAATGCTGAAGATGTGATCAAAAAGTTGGTTTTGTGTCTTCAAAATACAAACTGTGTTCAAATTGTAATGTACAACTGGTGTGCAACTTTCCAAGATATATTTATATTTCCTGGTAAAGCATTTTAAATATGAAGATTGGATATGAATTATAACAGTTTTTCACTTTACAGAATTAGATTGTAGCTTCTGAAATACCTTTGCTTTTCAGATAGGTTATTTTATTAGTAATGAAATCTAGAATGCTTTGAAATGGCTCTTCAATGCAGGCATCAAGGAGGAGGATGATGTCTTTCCCCCTTTATTTCCTATATTGGAAGCAGACATCTCTTAGTACTCTGGTCTTTCTGTTATTCAATTCATAATATGGATAACTCGGATTTCAAGTCTGTTCTCTGCCTTTTCTTGTGAAGCATTTCCCTTTTTCTTCTATTTGGACAGGAAGCCCACACAACTCCCCAGCAGCACGACAACTCAAGAAGGAATCACTCCTGTTGTATCCCTGCAAGAAGCTCAAAAACTGGCAATAACAGGACTGAACTTGATTGCTCTGGATGAAGGATTATCTGAGGGAAGCCCAGCAGAAGGCCAGGGAGGTCTCCTGCCCCTCACACAGAGCAGGATCCAAGGTGCTGTGCATCTCCTGCCCTTGGTGGAGCACCACGTTGGTGCCTTCTGCCGAGCAGAGCAGCTCGGGGATGCGCCGGGGAATGGAGCTTGTGGGACCCACCCAGCTGCTGCTTCCAGAGCCAGCACAAACTCAGGGTCAGGCAAGGAGGACTGCAGGTTGTCCCTTGAAGAAACTACTCTTGTGTCACTGGGGATCCTTTATTATTTGGTGTTCTACAGCTGGGATGTTGTCCACACATTGCTGTCTGCTGAAATGGAAAACAGTTCTGCTGCTGGAGATGAACAGGTTTCCAAGACGGACGGAAATGTGTTGTGTGACAATCAGTGTGACAATAAAGAAGAGAGCAGGACACAAGGAGGGCTGCCTGCTCCACAGGATCCTCCCAATACTGATGGAGCTCAACATTCTTTGTTTAAAAAGCTGCTTCAGATTTTAACTTTTTCTGCTGCAAGGGGTTACCAGACTGACAATATCCTGAGCCAGAGCCTTAAGGTTTTGGTAAAATTAGCTGAAAATTCAACTATGGACTTGTTAATAAAGTAAGTCAGTAATAGCTTTAAAATTATTTCAGAGTCTGCTGTTTAGCAGTTTTCATTCTCTGTTAAAACTCATCTGGGCAGCTTCCACTAGAAGTTGTGCTATGTATGAGAGAAATCACAGATCATATTTGAGAAGCAGCTGAGGATCTTTCTACTGCCTTTGCTGTTAATGAGTATAACAATCACCCCTGATCAGTAATAAGGTTTGCTGATGATGTTCATATAAGCAGATGCTGTTGCCTCATTCAAAGTGAAGAAGCTTTGTAACATTCATTTTGGGGTTTTTGTGGTTGCTGGGAGGTGCATCAGGAAGGAAAGCACAGGATCTCTTTCTGGCAGGTAAAACTGCCAGTGTGAACTGCAGAGTGTCTGCCAAAGTAACAATGTTTTCCAGCATACTTTGTATTTGTGACAGACAATTTGAGATCGGGTATGTTCTGAATAGCTTAAAAGGCACAAATTACGATACTGTCTACCAAAAATAGTGTATTTTCAACTTGTAACTGCACTTCCCTTTTCTAACCAAGTTTTGTTTTGAAGTTTCCAGCACTTACTGAGTAGCCAGGTGCTGCAGCGCTGCCTGCGGCCCGAGACCCCTGTGCCTGCCGTGCTTCTGACTGTGAGACTCCTGTGTGCTCTTGCTCAGCACCACCTGCTGGTTGCTCAGCTCTGTTCTCATTCAGGTAAAGACTGCAGGAGACAGAGAACTGTTACCATGACTAACAGTAATGCAAACAGGCCTTGCTCCAAGGTGCTGAGACACCAGAAGGCAAAAAGCCTGCTCTGTTACCTGAAAACTTGTTGTCTTCTAATGATTTGGAGAGTTATTTGTGCTGTGGTATCTGTCTACAAGCAGTGCTTTTGACAGCCATTTTAAAATCACTTTCTAGATTGTGTATTTAAGGTTGATGAAGAAAAAGGGGCTTTTGAGGAGTTTTGAAGTTAAATTTATCTGTGCTCATGGCACTGCTCAGACAGTCTAGTACTCTGCACGACAGATGATCTCTGTTCAGTTCCTTATGAATGAACCAGGACAGGATTACCACAAAGGCAAATATAAGGTTTAGGGATACCAATTTCCTCAGCACTGCTGAAGACTGGGAAGTAAAACAAGAAGCTGAGTCTGTACCATGAGCCAGCCCTAGGATAGAACTCAAAATGTTTTCTCACCTGATAGAATCAATTTTTGTCATGAACAAGTGGCTGGTTGGAAAAAGAACAAAGTTCTCTCTGTTTCAGACACCTGCCTTCTCCTTGCACTCTACATGTACATAACATCAAGACCAGATAAATCAGCATCTGAAATGCTTTGGCTTCAGCTGGAGCAAGAGGTAACCACAGCTGAGTGTCCATGTGCTCTTTCCTTCTCCTTCCAGCTGGGGGAGTGGGAGGAGCAGGATAGTGCACAAATTGTCTGAAAACAAGTTCTTTCTCTAGCTGAAATACAAAACTGCAAGTATGGGCTTGCAGTAAGGGATTACATTGATTTTTGAAAGGACTTGCTTGAAACTGAATCAGTAACTATCCTTGAAGAGACCATTGGTCATAATAGCCTTTCAAGTCACTGAAAAAACCAAGGGAGATCCTAGGATGGCTGCAGATGTTCAGCACTAAGCTTTATTTTGCTTTTAGAGCAACAGAATAGTAAAAAGAAGCAAGATTTGCATTTCATTTTGATTGTATTTATTACATTTAAGAGGTACTCTGTAGTGATTTAGGATTTGTATTCCTGGCCTTCAATGGAAATGCTACCTTGCTGTTTAAGTCATGGCTATATATAGAAAGAATAGCTTTTAAACCTAATTTGTGTTGTTTGTACAGACAGAAGTGACAACAGACTTGTTTGAGGTTCTATTTGCTCTACTTCCCTCATTTTAAAGAATTTTGAACCCTTTCCATTACACTTAATATAACAGTGCAGGTGGGGGGTAAACACATTACTTGTATGCAGTGAATTAAAGGCCACTGATCTTGTCAGCCTCATCAGAAAGTTGAGAAGGTTTCTGTGCAAGGCAAACCCTCTCTATGAAATGCTACAGGGAAAAAAACTTCTACAACTTTGAGGGTAAAAGACATCAGCTGTTAGGAGAAAAAAATACCCCAAGACTATTTGAAACTAGCAATGAATTATCATAACTTGGCTCTCAGTCTAACACAGCCTGTGTTTGTAACAGACAGTGAGGCTCCTGACACGCTGCATGTGGTGCTCCAGACCAGCAGTTTTATTTCCTGGCACAGACTGTCAGTGCTACCTCGAGGTATGTTCACCACACTCCCCCTGTTTAACCTGCTGACAAGTTCCAAGTACTCAATGCTGAAATTGCTTTTTGCCCCTTTTATTTTTCTGCTGTAGAGAAACAGAAGTGTCCTGTACTTTAGAGGATGCCACCCTCTAGGAAGCTTGCTTTGGCTTGCTAGAAAATATCCTGAAATTTGAAAGTTTGAAGAGATTAAGCAGTAAAGTTCATACTGAAATAAGTTTTCTGCTCCTACATGTTTGCTTTGTGTATTGAGGCACTGTTTTTCCTCTTGCAGGTGGTTAAGGCACTAATTGTGATGTTGCACAGACAGTGGATGAAGATTAGGTCTGAGACCAGCTTGTGTGCACACAGGGAACGAGTTATTCAGTTTTTACGGGATGCTGTTTTACTCTTGCACAGCCTGTCTCAGAAAGATAAACTGTTCCATGAGCACTGTTTGGAAGTTCTCCATCAATATGACCAAGCCATGCCAGGCATAAGAGCCATTCTCAAAAAGACTCAAAAACTGAGTGCCTCTGAAGGTAAAAATCAGTCAAATGTTGGCTGTTCTCCATGTTGCAGAAATAAAAATTTCACTTCTGCCACTTTTCTCTTTTGACAAGTACCACAGCTGGTTGCTGCTCAGACCTCCAGAGGCAGTTTAGTTTGGAGATTAGGAAGAAATTCTTCCCTGTGAGGGTGGGGAGGCCCTGGCACTGGTTGCCCAGAGAAGCTGTGGCTCCCCTGTTCCTGGAAGTGTCCAAGGCCAGGTGGGATGGTGCTTGGAGCATCCTGGGATAGTGGAATGTGTCCCTAAAAAAGGCATCAAAGAAAAGAAGGGGAGAAGTTTGTGTGATAAAACACAAATCTAAAGACCTGTTTGCATGGAACCTTCAAAAATTTTATTGGCTGTAGTTTTCTACCATCAGTATGTTCTAAAATGCAGATACCAGCTATAATTATACTGTATGAAGCAGGGGAAAAAAATCATTCTCTGAAAGATTATTATTTTTTGTTGCAGAACTGATTTTGGATGAATTGTATCCTCCTGAGCCAGAAGAGCAAGGAACAGACTCCAGCTAGCCAACAGCAAAGATCTCTGTCCTTCCTCATCTGAATCATCATTGCCAATGTAAATGTGAACTTTGAATCATCCTTTTAAGTGATAATCTTGGGCTGCACTCAAACACAGCACAACTAGGACACATTTCTCTGTTGTAATTATTTTAGTGCTATCTAAATGTAGCTGAAAGCAAAGGAATTTTGATGAGAGTGATACTGCTGTGCAAACTCACTCAATGGCTTATGACTGGTTCTGGTTATGAATTCCATCCTGTATGAAACCACTGTGAATGGAATGGAAATTTCTCTCTATTCTTCATTTTACTGTGACTACAGCTGAATTTATAGTGCTGAATGTGCTGAGGTGTTTGGCATCACTGCATTCATATGAAAGCCTTTGGAACACACTTGTGTCTTTTGTAGCTGCACCACTTCCTTGTGTGACTTCCAGAATTATCATATTGTTAATATTAGTACACAGTTTATGGTGATTTTAAAAACCCTTCTAGAAATAACTTAAAGAATTGGCAGTTCACTACAGGGCTTTGAATTTCTTGCTGAGGATTGGTCATCTGAGCTTGATTTCATCAATCTCCTGAAAAAGTAATTACTGAGATGCCAAAACAAACAATACTAAAACTTACATTTTACAATTCCCCTTGAGTAAGATGGTAGTGTTGAGGGTTGCATCCTAGGCAATAGAAGGATATTTAAATGTGTGCAGAATGACTGGGATTTTTGGTCATGATGAAGATGAAGGAGCCTCTCATTGCTAGGATTCAGCACCAAAGGTTGGAGGAAGAGCTGCTGCCCCACCCTTTGAAGTGTGCACGATGCTCACTCACTGTCACACTGGGCTGCAGGTCATCAGCTGAGCCTGAGACCCTAAAAAGAGAAGTGAGTTATTAAAATGAGCCCACAGGTGTGTGTTTTTAGATGGGAGAGCTCTTTTCCATTTTCAGCAGGGGCTTGGTTAAGAACAAGCCTGGATCCAGGAACCAGGAGGACAAGACACTGTATGAGAGTGGGAAGGAAGTCTTTGGAAAATTGGGAGACATTCTGTGCTCTGGTCATGCCCAAAGAGGCTGTGACCTGCCCTGCAGCAAAAAGCCCACTCCAGTGTGCTCAGCAAGCTCCTGGCTTGGCTTTTGCTTTGGAAGAGAACTTTCCTAGAAATGCCTATGCAGGAAGAACTGGCATAATAATCCAGCACCTCCAGAGGGCCAAAGCTCCTTCTTCCCCCCAGCCTGGGCTCAGCCTCCTCCTCTCTGAGCAGCAGCTGCACCAGGCAGGGCCAGGTCATTTCTGTGAAACACAAGCTGCCAACTGCTCCTCTCAGTAACAGGTTTCAAGTCCCCTGTAGCTTCTGGAAAACTGCCATGTTCCTGCTGAAATGCACCAAGGAAGGATGCACAGGCACAGAGCAGCAAAGCCTTCCAAGTGTGTGTGTGCTTGCATGGTCACAACCCTGGAACTCTCACCAGACCCTTGACAAGCTGCAGATATTGGTGTGACAAAAAACATTTGACTTGTCTATGTAAAATAAATAAATAAGCAAATAAACAAAGCAACTCAAAAAAAAAAAAAAGAAAAGGAAAAAAAAAAGGAAAAACAACCACCAAACAACACTTCCTGGTCTTCAGGATTTCAGGATTAGAGAGAAGACCTAGAAAAGCCCTTTCCTTCCTCAAAGCCAAAATAAACATTAAGATAATCCCTTAAGAACAGCCCAATGAGCAGGAGCTGTGGTGAAGCAGTGTCTGGCCGTGAGCCCACTCTGAGGGACAAGCTTAGAGCTGTCCTCACAAAGATATGACAGTCACAGTACCTCAGATATCCCAAAATGCAGTGATCATCAGTTTTCAAATGTTCTCACCACTTAATTTCTCTAAACAATTTAAGTTTCTAGAGATAAGAGACATTTATAACCCATCTGGGTGAACAGACCAAATGAACTGTTAAGAATTTGGACAAAAAACAGTTCCCTAAGGAATCCCAAACGGCTGGAGCAATCCAGTTATAAAAAGCTGTTAAAAAAAATTCCTGGCTTCATCTAAAGGGTGTGTGTATGGCAACTTGCAAGAAGGGAGAAGTGGATTATTGCTAAACTTTATATAAACAGAAGAGTTATCTCTGGAAAAAACTGGTAGGAAAACCCCTGACTGTTCCTTCCTGGCTCTGCATCCCTTCCCATCCACCCCCTCTAACAGACAACACCCAAACATGTACATTCACATTCTCATTTTCTCCCAACTCTGGACTTTAATACAACCCAGACTCCATACACCAAACAGATCCAATCCCCTACACTTTTCACTTGCAGGAATCACACTAACATTGTGTTATTGTGAAATTAAACCACAGCATTTAAAATTGAGGGCATTGTCCAATTGAGGGTCATTTCCTAAGGAAAAATGAGGCTGTACTCCTAAAAAGAAAAGGCAGAAAAGAAATATAATTACAGAACCACCATAATTATTTAAGACACTTACAGTGATCAACCTTGTGAGGATTATTTTAAGATTGTGCTGACCTTCAGCAATTCTTCCCTTTTTATTTTCTCCTGGAATTTTTCTCAGGATTAAAAAGATCCAATCATGTATGCAGCAGCTCATCATCCCTGGTCATCAGTTCTTCACCCCCTGAAGAATTCCCACCGTAGCAGCTTTTCCACAGGCAGTTTGCATTTCCCCACCATGTTACAGATAAGCTGTGCCTCTGTATTAACTGAGAAAAGCAATTTACTCTGGCATCAAGCACAAGACTGAACGATGAAGTACTGAGCAAAGAAGAGGCATGTTCTATTATCACATTCCTCAGCAGCAGCCACCCATCTGTTTCCTTGCCCCTGGGGATGGCAACCAGGGGTTCCCCTTGGCTGAAAGCTGAGCTCACCAGAACTGCTTTTACCTTGCTCAATTCCACACCGTGCAGATCATTGCCTTGGTGAGGTTGGAAGGGGCCTCTGCAGCTCATCCAGCCCCCAGCTGAAACAAACTCCCACAGAGAAGCCAAACTGCTTTGTATCACATCAGGCCTCAAAACCCCATCTTTTTAAACCAAGCTGACATAGGTGAAGATGGCAAATACAAAATACCTCCTCCTGCAGCACACAACATCCCTGACCTGAGTTGGCTTTATTCATATTAATCCCACGAGTCAGCTACTGCTTAAAACCCTGTGCTAAAAAATTAGAACAAAGTCATCCTAACTACTGAATGTTTTTGTTACAGTCTGCAGTATTATTTATGGCTATAATGGCCAAATGGTTACAGTTAGGGTAAAATGCAGCAGTTGTGCCTGCACAGACTGTGTTATCTGCTGTGAATGTAACAGCAAATGCAAACTTCCACTTCCAGCGTAAATTGCTAAAAAATGTACATTGTTGAATTTAGCAGACTGATAAGAAAAGGTGATCTGTGATCTCTATAAACCCACTGTGGCTGAAGTTTAGCAAAGTGCTTCCAAGAGCAAGGGCCAACACCTTCACACCTGAAGTGTCACTGCCAGCACTGCTGAGCTTGGACTAATTTGAAAACTTAGTCCTAAAGCTTGTCAGTGCAATAGTTGCTCGAAGGCTAACCTGCTTTTGAAAATATCCAGAGGAAATGGCCACATTATTTTCATATATGGTCAGAATGTAATAACCAGTGCCTGTAGAGTGTCCTAACAGAGGTAACACGAAGAGTAATGTTTTAATCTATGCATTAGTCATGTTGTAGGTTGGTGTGTTGAGAATGAACAATTTGTTTTGCTAAGGAACCTCAGCACAGCTGAGCTGGAACTCCTGTCCAACAGTCTGAGAATGACATCCTACCTGATTCCAGGGGCAAGGTACCATCAGAGAGTGAACCACAAATCCCATTGCAGGAACAAGAAGTGTTAGAATGAAAAGGCTGCAGTAGCTGATTTAAAAAAGTTATTTTGAGTGCAGTAAGGGAATATCAGAGGTTATTTTATAATGGCTAACTGGCCCTGAGGTGGGGGCTGCCTTTGCAGAGGACACAATTCCATCAGTGCAGAAGCCTGAGCTCTTGAAAGGATAAAGTAACATTTTCTTCAGCTTTCTCTCACCTTTCAGATTTAACTCATGCACTTTTCCCCCTCCTATATGGCTCACTGAAAAGCTGTAAATCTGACCAGGTTCCTGTGGTACAGGCTGCAAAAACAACTAGATAAGGTCAAATAATAACCAGAGAGAAAAAAACAGGCCCCAAACCACTGGCTAAAGCAAATCTGGTGAGTTATTACAAGTGCTGAGATATGATACTGAGTTTCCATACTCGGAAAAAATAAAACAGGCAAGAATTGCTTGTTTGGCAATAACTGAAGTTTTTCTCTCCTGTGTGTCCGGCTCTTCCCACACAACCCTGCCATTCGTTTTAAATGCATGCCAAGTTTAGTTCTGGAAAAATTCACACTAACATAGACAACTGCTGATTAAACATTATGAAAACATAACCAGCAATATTCCTCACCTAACCCTGAGCTCTCAACTTTTCAGTTCAGCTGTCTGCTCTTCTATACAACCCTTAGCTGCAATAATAAAGGGTGAAGGTACCTTTGAAACCCTATGTGCTCCTTAAGGGAATCTGCAGATTTTAATCACAACCCAGGTTCTGCTCCTCAGCCCTGTGTGCAGAGAGAGGGGAAGGCACACAGCTTTCCTTTGTGCATTTCTCTGCCTGTCACTTCTCAAACTCAGCCATACTGCGCAGGTGCACCTGCTAAAAGTCATGGGAAAAGAGAAATAGATGAACTAAAAAGCAGTGCCAACAAAATCACCACAAAAAACTGCAATTTCCTGCTGTCATTTCTAGCCCAAATAATATGTTTTCTAGATTTAGGCTTTTATGCATTTTGTCTGCTGCCCCCAGTCAACTAAGAGAAAATGTGAAATAAAACTAGAAGTGAAATTATTTATATTGCCACCTCCAACACATTATCAGCCTGCAGCTCAGACTCCAACAAAATCAAGGAGTAACACTACAAAACCACCCAATTATTATGGGGTTTTGATTGGGTGTCAGTGGGGTTTTTTTAAATTTCTGTGTTTCTCCCTTTGTTTTTCTTTTAAATGCTACATTAGAATGTAGCTGGCAATTCATGGTAATAATGCTGATACACTAAACAATTCACTGCTGCGTGGTGTCATATAAAGAATACTCCTGACCTGCTCAAAGAAAATATTTTTATGTGAAAGACTAATGAGTCAGGGGTGTGAATATAACCTTTCTAAAACATTTTTATCAAAACTATAAAATACACAAACACTTTGGCAAAAACATTTTCAGACAGAGTAGAAAGCATCACTTACCTCATGCTGAATTAGTCAATTTGATGAATGAGCCACAATACTTAACACACAAGTCTAAACAGGTTGAGAAGATATTTTTAATGAAGTTACAGACTTCCTTAGAATCAATCCTTTTGGACTTGCTTGGCAGCAGCCTGTTAGAGGATCATTCAGCAGCTTAGACTGTCCTTGCTTTATGTTGTGATCTCTAATTTTGGTTAGGCTTCAGTCTCCACCACTAAAAGTGGTATTCATGACACAAGGTGACCTGAAGGACACTCAGTAACACGAGCTGTCAAACACATGAAGGAAAATGGAGCTTTGCAGACACACCCCTAAATAATACTCAAAATGAGGCTAAGAAAACCAAGTTGACAGAATGTACTTCAAACACTGAATTTATTACAAAGGTGCATAGAGTTTACGCTATTTGGTTTGAATACTTATGTTTAACCTACAAACAACATACAAAGCGAGGTTACAGTATGTAACAAAAGCAACAATGATTATCTAGTAAATTCAATATTCTACTGTCTTTAATTTCACAAAACATTTCTGGAACAAAGGCACTTACAGAATTTAAAAAAAAAAGATATATCAACATTTAAAGTCTTAGCTCCCTCCCCGCTCTCTAGAGCACTGTGGAGAACAAGTGTGACATGAAGGCAACAGCTACTGGGACTGACACATCAGCAGTGCTTCAACTAAAAACTTATGGATCACCTCCATCTGTTCTGTAACCATCCCATTCTCTTCAGTATTTGAAAACAAGCTTCAACAAGGCTGCAGGGCAAGAACCAAATAAAATTTGGTCCTACACCTCATTGTTAATGATGATTAATGCACTAAGAATAAGAAATTAATCACAACCTGAATTATTTTGAACGGGACCATTTTCTCTCAATAAGTTTTGTAACTGAATTAGTAACAGTACTGCTAAGGCAGTTCCTTGTACATTAATGACTGATCTCATCATTTGCACATGTCCACTGATGGAAAGGTGTCAATTTTCAGACTCCTTAACCCTACCCCCATCTCCCACCACCCCACACAGAGCAGTGGCAATTCAGGCCCATCTGTTTGGTCTGTACAACTTCCACCCCAAAACCTCCTATTTGGGAATGTCTCTTGCTGCTGCCTCCCGACTGTCCTCCCATCTCCTCAGGGATAAGGAGTGAAGCATCCTGCCATGAAACTGCAGATTTCCCTCTCACAACCCAAACATGACCCTGTGACTGCCACGAGCTGCTCCCTTTGTCACACCAGGTGGGGGACAGGAAGAGCAGGGCACAGTAACAACCTCAGGAAGCCCCACGCTGGATGCTGTACCTGTGCTTTCCCTGGCCTGGCTGCACACAGGCTAACAAAGGTGCTGGAACAATCTCTGCCCTCCTTCTCCATGAATAAGCACCAGGGGTAGGATCTGTAGCACAGGATTTATTTCTGCTCAGTGCCCTCCCACAGAAACATTCCAGATTTCTAGGGCAATACTTCCTCCTCCAATACAGGAAACACCACCTTTTTTTGGTTGGTCCATGTAACATCTGACAGTGTAATGAAGTTTTGCCCAATTCCTCAGCTGACACAGCAGGAAAGAGGAACACAGACACAGGATACACAGATAAATGCTCTGTAAGTGCCTCTTGGCACCATTTAATGCTATTAACTTCAACACTCAGAGAGGTGTAACAGAGGGGCACAGGTTGTCACGAACCCCAGTGTAAAAACTTTAAACGAGTTTCTTCTGAAATGCCCTGAAAACTTTCTTAAAAAAAGAATCTGAATAATCCAGAAAGAGACTCAAAAAATCAGGAAGGGGAACAAGGCTGCCTTTGACAACAGCAACTTCCACCCACTCTGTGAGGTAAAACAATGCCACCAAACAATAATATACCCCAAATGTAGAGTGACAGGACAAATGGCTCAATGGCCCCTATAAAAAAGTAAAATCAGTGTAAAAGATATGTTAAAATTATTTCAGTGGTTATGTCACAGTGATACATGCAAATAACTACATAGTTCTATAAGGATTAACAACAAATTGCATTTCAACATTGGAAAAGACTGAATTTTTGAGGACAGTGAAAAAAACCCCCACCTTATTTGTTTGAGCAATGAAAGACTCATAAAGCCTAAAGCCCCAGCAGTGTTAACAATCATGAGGATGTCTCAAGATGTTCCATGACTGAAAGCATTACCTTCTTAAAAATACATTACCTGCCTGTGACCAAATCCTTCCTTCCCCTGACTTCTCATTCTCTGCTCAGCTTTATGGGAATACTAAAGACAAAGGGGAGGTTTAATGCTCACCCAGCACACTGTTACTCCAATGCAGACTGGATTTATAAAGGTCTGTAATTCTTAGGTTCCTGCCACCTACAGGTCCCACTAGAGACAGTGGAAAAACCCTGAGCATTTGAAAACCCCAATCTTCTGCTGACATCCCATCTCTCCTGTAAAGGAATTCCTTCTCTGTGAGGAGGCAGGACTGAATGCTGCCAAGGTACCTCTGTTAACATGTGATTAAGGGGCTGATTTTAATTCCAAACTCATCAACAACAGATGGCTGAAGTAAGCTTGTCCAATACTAGCTGAACAAGAAATACTCTTTCAATAATTTTTATGGAGAGTTTTCAGGGTTTCAGCTTTTGATCTATTTGGTCCTTTAAGTGGCAGAGTCTGTTGATTTCTAGACATAACACCCAATGGAGGCACAGTTTATAAACCTTAAAATTGGGACAGAAAACTAGGAAACAACCAACTCATGCTATTTAGAACTAGCTCAAAGGCAATTAAACATGGTTTACTACCCCTCACAAAGGTGTGTTGCAAAAAAGGAAAATTCCCTTTTGAATGATAAATGAAATGTATTAAATGGTAGCTTACCTAACAATAGTAGCTTCAAAACAGGCAGAACTTACATAACATGTATCAGGTAGTTTCTTAGAGGTTAAGATTTTACATTTTAATACTGTGCAAAAGATTGCTACAGCTTTGGGTATTTGACAATGCTCATATTACACCATTCTTCTCAAAATTATTGCACAGCAAATGGTATTGTGGTTCTGTATTTCTGAAATACTCTCTTCTCGTTTCTCTCACTGTATCTAGAGCAAAATCTCTTTTTGTATTTGCTTGAGGTATAAATTAACTTCTGCAAGAAAAATACTCCTTCCTTGGAGCATTAAAAAAAGAAGATACTGAACTGATTTTCACTCTACTTTAACAAAAGATTGTTGTCTTCCAGAAAAATATAGTACAGGTGCATGGTGTAAACAGAACAAATTACATTTTGATAAGTTTTGTATGCAGAAGCACAGAAGAAGCTTTTCAATAGGTGGGCTTCTGAGGATCCATGTAAGCAGGGTTGTAAGGAGGTTGGGTGGGGTAAGGGGCTCCAGCACCAGCTGCAAAAGCAAAACACAAGAAAAAACAGATTTGTAAAATGTACATTCTGAACTCTACATATAAAATGGCAATTTCTGTTTTGAATACACAGTTAAGAGGTTCAACTTAGCCAGCATCTTAATTGGACTTGAACAGCTTGTCATAAAACATCTACATTTCAGAAGCAAGAGCACAAAAACTTTTGTTCTTGTTGCCTTTGATTTTTTGATTCTGAGTGTACATGAGCCGCCTTTAGGGGAGAACCTAGTCTAAAAAAAAGGAACAGATCTGGCTCAAAAAAAGAGCCAGTGAAAGTAAGGGGTGCACACACAACAGGATATACCTGATAGTGTGCTGAGGAAAAAAAACCACTGGTAAAAGGACTACAGGAATCATCTTAGGATTTCTTCAGGGAAAATGCTTTCCTGCTAAGTGTAAAAAAATTAATTACGGAAGTAAAATAAAAGAGAAAAAATATCCCACCACTACTGAGCACATGAAAGAGTTTGACTTATATACCAGATGTGCATCCCTTGGAAGAGATCCTTATTTTCTACTGCTCTGAGAAAAGCTGCTCTCAAGTGGCATCTCCATTTTGAGCTCAGTCAAACAGCACAAGTTTGTTCAAGTAGCACCTGATCAGACCCCTGGAAAGTGCAAGTGTGGTTATCTTCTGCTGATCTTGTAAAGTGAGTGGGGTTGGCTCCTGGGTCAGAGCAGGTATTCTCCCATGGCACATGACTTCATTATCAGCCTGCTCCTTGGTTAACAGGCAGGAAAATGAAGGAAAGAACTCTCACTGTGAAGCATTTTCAGCTGCCAACATGGAAAGTGCTTTGGTATGTTCCCAAAAAAAAACCCCAAAACAACTTTTAAAACTAACAAACCAGCAACAGCCTGAGAAACCAGAGAGCAGGAGAAGTGAAATGACTAATTTATTGGCTCCCTCATATGAAAAAGATGAAGCCAAAGCACTTTGGCAAAATCCTGTAAAACCCACAGCTTCTTTGGCAAAATCCTGTAAAACCCACAGCTTCTTTGGCATTTGTAACAGAAAAACAGAGTCAACAGTCCTGACAAGTCAGTGTTTTCACATGTGGGGCTGGTTTGCACATTATTAATGTACAATTTCTAACTGTTTGCAAATCTTTCACACCACGAAAAGCCATTTTATATCCAAGTTGCCCTGGAAGTTGCTTTCTAAGGGCGTTATCTACTAGTCAGCACTATACTTCGTTACTTAAAAGGATGACCAGTGAAGTTTGTAAGAGAAACTGAAGATCCTACAGGTAAAGCCTAGTTTTGGCCCCTCTGAGCAGTCTGGAGCCAATTGCTCAGAGAACAGCTATTACCAGCAGAAGTGGGAATTAGTCATTGCAACAATAAAGCTGCATGCAAACAATGCTGTGAAAGACGGAAAGCTGAAGAAAAAAGATTCTGATAATTCTAACTGCAAGCTGTCAACAGACTTCTCCTTCCAAACTCTTTGTCATGGGCAGTGGCACCTTCCATGAGACCAGACTGTTCAGGACTCCATCCAAACTGGCCTTGGACACTTCTAGAGACGTGTCCATAGCTTCTCTGGCCAACTTGAGCCAGGGCCTCATAAACCTCACAGTAAATAATTTTTTCCCAATAACTAATCTAATAACTAGGTTATATATCTATATATATGTGTGTGTGTGTGTATATATATATATAATTATTATAAAAATATATATTGTATGTATATATATATAGATAAATTATTATTAAATAATAACTAATTTAAACTTGCTGTTCTTTAGTTTGAATCCATTCCCCCTTGTCCTGTCACTACATGCTCTTATAGAATAGAGCTTGCAGATATTAGATTAGAAAGGGAATGTGGAAACATCCAACTCATGTATACATATATATGTATGTATGTATGTTAATTGACTTTGATTTTAATACTAAATGTCAGCTGAATTAGTAAAATGTTCTAGTGGATCTGCTGACAGTCCCACACATTGCCAAACTTTGCCATACAGCTCACACCTCCTTTGGCAATGCTTAACATAGAAACAGCGAGAGGGAAATTTCCACCAGGGTGAACAGCAACAACTTGAGTTTTACGAAATTTGTTTCCATTTGTATTAACATAGCCATAGACAACAATAAACGCAAATAACATAAGATTTTCTCCAGAGCAGCTGTCTCTTAGCTGTTCAGGAGATGAAGAAGCACTTTGTGCTGCCTTACCTGCCACAGTTTCATGGTAAGCTGGGGGTCCTGCGGGCTGCGTGGGGTACGGGGGAGGGTACTGGGCAGGGTAGGGAGCCACCGGCATCCCCGGCTGGGGCTGCACGGCCACGGGCTGGTAGCCTTGATATGGAGCTGCTGGGTAGTTGGGTGGCACCGCTGGTTGCTGGGGATAGGCAGAGTGAACCACTGTTGTGGTGGCAGTGGTCACCACAGCTGCAGCAAGGAAAAGGAGGATGGTTAGTGCTGGTGGTCCCTAAAGAAAAACCCCCACCAACTCCCAGACCCCCCACATGGTGGGAGGGAAGAGAACTTCTAAATGCTCAGAAAATACTCCAAAACAGCTCTCTGCAACTTCACATTCTGAAGCTGCTTAAATGCTTATTTTTAATATTTAGGTATTGCAACTTCCAAGCAGAGTATTTTCACCTTTTATAGGAACACAATTTTCCAGGAGGGATAAAAAAAATCCTCTTCAAAGATGTGAAAAAGAAAATAAATCAAGAGCTACTTACGGCGTGGTCTTCGACATGCTTTGTACAGACAGCAACAGGAACAGGTGAGGCACAGAATAATAGTAATGACAATCACTGCAAATACAGTAACTCCAATGGCAATAATGGTTCCAAAACTGCAAGACAGAGACCACCAGAACTGGTAAGAGTCACTCCTTAACCAAACCTGCAGCAAACACATTGCTCCACCTCCAATCTCTCAGTACTTTTGGACTGAGAAACAACTGTGCAGGAGGTCAGGTCTGCCAAGCCAGGGGAAGCTGAACCACCCCTGACAAGGGGTCTTTGGACCCTCTCATTTTAGTCTGACTGTGACTGTTGTTGTTTTAGTGTGAACACACAGGTTCAGAGCAAGCCCACAATGAAGCATCACACCTTTCAGGGTGACAGCAAGTTCTTCCCACATTCCCCAAGACCTCCCAGTCCCAAAATCAAGACAATCTTAGCCCTGAACAGATACTTGGCAGGTTCCTTGGCCTCTGTAAACAGGTATTTTAGAAATCCATGTTTCATGCAGTTAGGAAGAACTGAAATCTTGACACTTCTGCAACAGCAAGTATGCCAGGCTACATTATGGAATACAGAAACACTGCCTAAAACTCCCAAATTTATTATGGGAAAACCAGAGATTACAACAGCTTTGACTTCTGTGATGAGCACCAAATGATGGAGGCAGACAAAACCAGTTACCTCTCAAAGCTTTACAAGTTCTATTTACCACACAGGGGAGACAAGATATCAGAGCAAAGCCAGTGACAATTCCCTTTAAAGTGCTAAATGAAATGATCTGTTTCCTACTGTCTGAAATCAATAAAGCCCATCTTCCATGGAAGCCAAAGTCTCCAGCACTCCTATTTCTTAGAAAACACACCATGCATCAGTTTTGGGAAGAATTGCAGGAAGTCAGTTTTAAAGAACAATCAGCTCTAAAATAAAGACTAGAGAGGCCGTTTTCACATCCATCCTGTTTTTGTTGGCTGGTAGAGACTTTGGCTACAGAGTTCTCTTTGGTTTTTTCCCCTGCTCAGTTTCCTGTTAACAGCTTTAACCAAAAAAAATCTCCATAGCATCCAGCAATTTTCACTTGGCTACCAAACACCCACCAAATGTGAAAATTGCATTTGAGTATCAGTGACACTGGAAGGTTAAATCACTGACAAAAAGAATTGCAAAATGCTTTACCCCAGCCCAAATTTAAAAGACCTCACCTCAGTGTCTTCTAGAGCAATTTAACCCTTAGTAAGCTGAGTACTGACAAAAAAGGCTCAATTTAAAATGCATTCTTTCCCCTTAAGAGAGGTTGCATCAATTTTATTCTGTTTCTGCAAAAGGTAGAAGAAAAAGCTTGAGTCAAATCTCTTTCAAACAAAGACTTTATGAAACAGTAACTGTATCTGACTTGAGCACCGATTTTGTGAAGCACTAAACACAGCACTATGGATACAACCATGAAGTACTGAATGGGATACAGGAAGCAGGAACTGCAGCAGCCTCCTGAAGTCACAGGAACCATGACAGAGACACTGCCAGGAAAATAAATGGATTACTGCAACACAACCACAGGATGTAAAGGTGAAAATAATGTGTTGAGGAATACATGTGTGTTTTGCCCCATTTATTTGCACAGAACATTTTTGAGATGCTGATCTAAACACACACACCTAAAAAACACCCAGCTTTTAAGTGCCCTCTCATCCTTATGAGCACCAGCTTTACTTCAGCACAGTAAGCTCACAGCCAGCTCATCACCATCCAAAAAAATCCCACTTCTTTCAAGCCTGGTGTAAAAAGCAAAACACAAATGTAATTTCAAGAGAAGAAAAGAGAGAGAACTGCACTCAATGGATTCGTACACTGAATTACGATCCTGATTCCAATTTTCTCAAGAAACAGCAAGAACACCTGTGACAAACAACAGACACCTTCAGAATGAAGAAACTGCAGGGCAAGAAATGTCAACTGCAATTTCTGATACTTGTGGAGCAGCCAAGAGCTTTTTCTTTTCTCTTGCTTCCACTTCTGGACCAACCCTGAAAGAGCTCTCTCACTAGGGAACATTACTTCCATTATCCACAGCTATTCTCCAGCAACAGCAGCAAAGACAAAGTAAAGAAGTCTTCTAGGTTCTTCCTTGGGTTTTTTTCCCCAGTAAAGGAAAAACGCCTTTTTTGTGGTGAACTATGCTAAGGAAAGAAATTCTTGTGTCAAGGAAAGGGATTAGGGCTCACAAAGCCAACTACAATTCTTCACTTGTACAATGAACTTCTAAGAACTTTAGCAAAGGCTTGGCAGAATCAAAGACACCAGAAAAATTGAGATAAAGTGGAGAAATATTTACTGATCGTAAATTACTGAGCACAGCAGGAAACTGGTACAACCCCCTTATCTTTCACAACTAAGTTAGTTTCTGATAGGAGGAGAGAAAACAGTACAATCCCACCTGCAGCCAAGCTGAGGGCCACCAACAGATAAAAACACTGACCATGGGCTCCATTTGTTTGTTTTTAATAAAATTTTCTGCTCAATGAAGCAGATATCTCCTATCTGCTACCTCTAATAAGGAATGCAACAAAAGCAAAGCTAAAAAACCAACACACCATGTCCTCATCTTCACCAAGTTTTAGAGACACCCTGTGCACTTGTGTCCTCAGCAAAATGACACAAGCATGACACAAGGACATTCTGCACCCATCTCCTGAAGAGTTAAATGCAGACACATGTTTGAGGTGCAGGTGTGCCAGGTGTACACGTTAGAGTTGTGTTTGTGTGTGCAAACACTGTGATCCACTCCTACCCACTGAAACACTGTCTGATTGCTGCAGACCAAAATTATAAGCTTTCAGAGACAACCAGCAAGTCAAATAACAGAGAGGAGTTAGCTCTTCTCACAGTTCTTTAAGGAGTGCAACAACTGATTACTGGCAGGCATTTTTATCACCTACTTCACAGCAGGTAATTTTCCTGCCAGTGCTTGGCTAATGCAGGCTAATGTCTTAGAACAGCACAACATAGGGAGACATTTACAGAAAAAACAGTAAGTGCTGTGAACTTGTAATTCACGTCATCAATATTTTCTTTCAACACTGGAGTTCTTCAAAAATAATTTTTTTTTCTAAGTATTTTTATTGACAACCAAAACTAGCAATATTCTTTTGGAATTTCTGCATGGTCAGTCACTACCTTACTGTAATAATGTCTTTTTTACTGCCCAAGGAGTACTGGTCTCAGCACTTCTTGAGCATCTAAGTGATATCCCACTACTGAAAAAGGTGCAGGAGGGCTGCCACTAACAGACGATGGTCAAGTGAAGTCAGAATGGTGCTCAGCATGTATTACTCAGTGCACCTTCTAACCTTCAGGAGACCAGATATTCCAGGCACTGTATAAAGACCCTCTTGCAGTGTGCTAACTTCCTTCTTAGATAAAAATTGCTTCATTTGATTGCTCTCACCTGATAAATCTGCCTAAAGGGCTCTAAAACATTTGGAAAAAAACCATATTCACATTAAATGATAATTTAATTACTGTTAGCATTGTACATAAATGAAGAAGAAGAACAAACGTGAGGGATTGTTGCTTACAGATTCTTCCCCTGAATGGTTAACCATGAGAAAACAAAAGCCAACCAAAACCAAAAGCACACCTGACCCCTGCATTCTGCAAACAAACGTCAGAGTGGAGAAATCAGGGTGGCCACAGCAGCAGCTCAGAGTGCTCTGCTGGTGTCAGTCACCATTCAGGTTTCCAGACTCCCACATTATATATACCATAGTCTAAATAAAGCACAGTTATAAACAGCTTGAGCTCATTCACTGACATTTCCTGCTTCTTTCTCTTCACAGAAAAGCGAACTTTTGCCAATGATTTCATAAAAAACAAAATCAAAGTTAACAGCACTTGTACTGCAGCAATGACAAACTGCAACTTCTCATAAAATGTATAGAAAAGCAAATATGGAGAGATTTATTCCATGTAGTAAAAATTGAGAGATAACATCCTGCCCTTTCCCACCACCACCTCTCTCCTGCCTTGCCCTACCTCCACTTCTACCCTATCCCCTCACCTTTGGAAAGGACTGAAGTGTATGTGTAATGAGAATGTCTCCCAGATTCACCTTTAAAGCTGTCTAATTATTCAAAATATCTATCAGCTCACATAAAGGGAGTTACTTGCCTATTTTACCCCTTTCAGGACTGAATGAGACATATTAAAATCTGGGAACCAAGACCAGGATCTAAATAATACTATTTGTAGAAGTTAATTCTCAAGGCAGTTGTTCACGTTGGAGATCTTGATCTTGAAGAGTCAAATAGAAAAAAAATGTAGAGCTTATTTAAAGCTTTTTCAAATATCAAAGCTTTGATTCCAGCAATGTATTTTTAACTCTTCTTAATAGTTTGAATCACTTAAGTCAATGACATTTTGTAAGCTGATACAAAGGAAGTTTTTACATATCTATGCCTTCATGTGAGTAGGGCACACTAAAAATTTTGTCTTAAAACAGAAAAAAATCCAAATTAACAATGAGACCACCTAGTTATGAAAAATTAGTTTAAGCAGGCTTTTTATTGTGCAAGTTTTAATCTATTCCAAGACTTGTTCCATGCTTTGAGAAACACATTGGCAAGGCTCTCTTCAAAAGCACTGCTGCTTTTAAAAATAAACATTTACAAATAGTGAGTTATGGCTGTAACACGGGGTGGTCTGGAAAGACTTCAAAAGATAATTTAGGCCATTCCTAAAAGTAAAATAAAAAAATTGAGTATATGCATGTCACTCCTTACTGATCCAGAAAAGGATCCAGTTCCCAGAAATGTGATGGAATGGTAAATATCCACATTTGCCCTGACTCAGGTGCAGGGCATACCCAAACAAGTGCCCAGAGGGAGATGCTTAACTAACATTTTAGTCATAGCCATACAATGCCACATACTGCCTGTGAAGTTTAGCAGGAAAATAATGCTGCTTTTTTTTTTTAAGAGCAATATGAATTCCCAAGAGCCTTTCAGAGGGATTAGATTTTACAACTTTACTAGCAACACACTTCCTTAGTTTAATGTTTTAGCATAAAAATTCAAAACATAAGAACCACTCTCCTAAAGTTTAAACAAAAATAATTCACTATTGCTCAGAAAGCAAACTCACATGAAAGCATTAGCCTGATTTTAACACTTGCAAGAGGGAGCAGCCTGATTTAGCACAGCCAGGAGCTTCAGCACAAGCAGACAATGAGAATATACACCACAGTTAAGCCTCCTGGTCCAGGTGCAATCACAGTAATTGCTGGTGCAGCCTTGGCCACCTCCCCAGAGCAGAATCTCTACAAGATCAGGAAGTTTCCAAGTGATTCTTGTGGTAGGCAACAGGCAGCCTAAGACTCGGGCTGAGCAGCATGGTTTCAATTTTGCAAAAACTTGGTTTCACCAGACTGGCAGGTTTGAGAAACTGCAGTGTCATTTTACCAGCTCTGCAATGCAGTGAAGTGTGGATTGGAGTTTTAATGTCTGGCGTTTCAGACAAATGTGAACTCAATTAGCACTTCAGAGTGTCTCTACTGGGGTTCTGCCCAGGTACAGTCCCTCAATGCAGTGAAAAGTGTTTCACTTTATTCCGACTAACCCCTCAGAGCAGCAGCAGCTCAAGCCATCATTAACTGCAAACTGCTCTAGCAGGGACACAGATTGAATGAAAACCCCTAAAACCCAGCACGACTTTCCATAATTCTTTCTGGGTACTCCCAAAAGGAGAGTTTGCAACTGGAGCCCCAGCAAAACAACCCCTTTGTTTACCTGCAGTATAGACAGCCCTGAGCTGCATCCCCCAGAGCCCACAGCTGAGCACAGCCCAGGGACCCAGCTCCGGCGTGAGAAACGAGCTAAAACAACAATAACACCATGGGAAGCAAGAAACTCTGCAACTGCCAGAGTGCTATAGAAAAAGAGAAGGCAAGAGTCTTAGGGGAAGAAGTTTGCTAAATATGTGCTGAATGGAGCCTTTAGCTGTTTGTGCAAATAGGAATCTGATGTGGATTAATTTAAGCCCAAAATATTAAACTTCAATTTTATACACGAAGACCTGCTGGAAATAAAGCTAACTACTATTTTCTAATATTATATTTACTTTTCTTTTTTTAATTCATTCATTTTTTAAAATAACATGTTTTGCATAACGTGTTCTTAAGCAGCCTTTATGAGAAAGTGGCAGGAAGGGAACTTCCTGGAGTTTGTGGTCTTACTCAGACATCTGACACCCTGATCCAACAGGTTATTATGGAATATGTATACAAGCATCTCTTCTTGGTCCTTAAAGAGTGCACTTGTACTAAATATGTCTATATATATATAAATACCTTTGTAATACATACTAAAAATACAATTTTCCAGTGAAGTTTGCCAGGAAATCTATTACTGTACACTTTGCAGAAAACAGAGAGTAATTGCAGTAAGTAACTGATACATTAAAATATGCATATAACAAGGGGAAAAGTCAAGGCTGCTTTCAGAGGGACTGAAGTGTTCCATCAGCAGAGCAAGAATTAACACTGCAGCTTCATGCAGGCCCCCAGATAATTTTCAGTCCACTGGACCCTCAGCATACAAACTGTCCTTAAACACAATTAAAGGCATTTGCTTCTGCAGGTGGTAAATAAATTTTAAACATTCCTTTAGTGGCAAAAAGAGAATGTAGAATGATTACAGATATTTAAGGCAAACAACATGAGTCAGTTCCCTTCCTACCACCCAATTCAAGGACACAGGATGTTACCCCCACACCCAAATTCAAATCTTGCAATGGCAAGGATTTTTCTTACATGGTTAACTGAATTAACAGAACAAGTTTAACTGAAAAAAACTCAAAAAACCAAAAAAACCCCAAACAAACAAACAAAAAAACACCAAAAAACAACTAAGTGCTACAAAAAAAAATTCCCCACAAAAACTGCAATATTATGAATTTGCTATTGCCAGTACCATACTAATTCTAGAAGCAGATTTAAACAACAAATTAGAAACTAACTGAGCCAAAGAGTTAAAGTTGTTTTTTTTCCTGGCAAATTGAAACCTGGTGTATGACTTGCCAAACACACTGGAACTGCAGTAAAAGGAAGTTTGGACTAGGTTACACCCACCTGCTTTGCCTGCCTTATAACCCAGCTTTTATAGGAAACACACCTTTCTCTTTACCACATTACTCATGTATCATCACATATATAAAATTTCCAAATACTGTGTTTGGGCAGGAGCAAAGTTTGAATTACATAAATTAATTATCCTGTACTACTATGAACTGACATCCTGCCCCACATTCCCCTTCTCTTCTGGAATATTAGTCACCCAGCACAACAAGGATCATCAAGGAAAATCCAACACTGTACAAACAAGAACAGACCACTGCAGCAGAGGTCACATCTGGCCAACCACTACTTCTTTTAAATGGCATTGATTATTAACGAGATCTTCACCAAGAGAGCCACAAAAGTGACTTTGATGACTAGTGCCTTTCACACCCTAAAAAAAAAAAAAGGAGGTTTTTAAGTTTACCTCTCAGTGGAATTGAGTGCCAGCGATCATGCTAATAAAAACAGAGGTGTATCACATCAAAAATGAATGGTATAAAGTGTTTGAATACAAAGATTTTGTCAGAAGGCAAATCTCTACACAACTGGCAATTTCCTGAAATTAAACTAATTTGTTCATTTCACAGAAGACCCTACAGCTGCAGTTTTAAAAGGCTGGGCAATTTGAGGGTATTCTCCTCCTTCTCCCACAATACATCTACAAACACAATCTGTGGCAAATATATCCAGCTACACCTCAGGGCATGGCTTTTTTATGGTAGTATATGAAAAAGCAGAGTTGGTGCTCAAAATGCTCAAATTTTTACAGATCCTAATAAATAGCCATCATGGTCTTTTCAACATGTTTTTAAAGGATTATCTGTTTCTTGAGCTATGGGATCCTTCTCTGAGGGCTACCCTGCCTACAACCTCTTCCACAAGCTCTCTCCAGAGTCAGCTTGTATGTTAAAAATTTACTGTTTTCAGAGTTACACAGAGGCACAGGAAAACCTACAGCCAGAGGGAACACTCTACCCTGGCAGGTAGCTACATTCAATGAAGCACACAGCCACAGGAAAATAAACTCCTGAACAAAATCCAAGTGATCAATCTTGCTGTGCCGTTGTGTGCTCAGGCTGGTTGCTGCTGTCACACAGCCCTCTGTGGTTAGCAGGGCACACTAACCCAGCCATGCACATCTGCCTCTTGCACCAGGGCAGCATTTTTCAACCTCTCCTTCCTGCCTGGTTTCTGAGGAAACGAAACCTAAGTGCCTATAGCAGCAGAGACCACAACTCAACTCTCTGCCAGCTCCAAGCAGCTTCTTCACCAAGAACACGGTGAACACAAAACCAAATGCAATGTAAGTTACCACTGCTAATTGTGCAAGCTCATGTTTACTCTTCAGGCTAGTAAAAAGCATAAAACATTTCTTTAAGTAGCTTCAAATCCAAGTCTCAGTTGTTTCCAGGCAAGGAGCTTACATTCCTTGGTGAGATTAGCTTGTGCTTGAACACGAGCCTCACAGAACAGGCTGTATGCAGTTTAACTCATTTATTACAGAAAATATCAAGGACCGGCACTGGAAGAGAAATCCTCTGCTCATTAAACAGAGATTGCTCACATTTCTACAAGCTTTTTTCCAATTTTCATGGAGTCTTCCCTCTGGAAACATTCCACACCCACCCAGACACATTCCTGTGTAACATGCTCCAGGTGACCCTGTCTTGGAGGGGGGTTGGACTAGATGATCTCCAGAGGTTCCTTCCAACTCTAACAATTCTGTGATTCTGTAATTATCTTCATCATTTACTTTCTTATCACTGGCAACCTATTACAGATCCTGGAGTATCCAAATATACCAGAAAGTGTAAACTGGAGTCCCTGACAGGGATAGCAGGGAAGAAGAAACAGAGCATAGTTCAATATCATTTTTGACCTTGTCTGTGGAGAAAACATGGGCTTGAAAATATCTAAACCAGACAAAGAAAATCAGGATAATCGTATCTTTCACTGTTACAAATATGCTGGTTTTGCCAGGTCAGCCTGTAGCAGCCTATTGTAGATAGCACATTTCAACCAGGCATGGATTTTCTCTGGATCACAAAAGGACAAGGAAGCCACAAGACAGCACATGGCTCAGACCCCAAATGAGCACATCCCCATCCAACAAGGCTGGTCTGTCTCTGCTGGCCAAAGCTTCCCAGGAAGATGGACATTCTGCCTCCCCCTTCTCATAAGGAGGAACAGCCTTGCCTCAAGCATTACTGTACCTGTTACACAATCTGCTGTAACTTACAGGCAAAAATTAATTCAGAAACAGAGCCAAATTAACTGTGTACACAGACAATGTGAAGTTTTGTTTCCAATTAGAAAGCCCAGTATCAGCTGCCCCAACTACATTATTTTCTTCTGTAACTCTGATACAGATGTTCTGAATTGCTCCACCTCCTTAAACACTCAAATACTTCACAATTAGTTCAATTGTGGATATGAGTCATCTAATTTCCTTTTCCAGTAAGGGTCACTATTGGAAAATTGGCATACCAAGGCTAAGTAATCACATTACCAATGAAAATAATAACAAGTTCTATCCTGGTAAATCAGTGCTCTGCTTTTTGCAGTTTCTTAAAGTAAGAATACTACATACAGCAGACTGAAAAGGGGAAACCAACTAAATTAACTTCACGAATCACAATCCATCTTTGAAACCAGCGTAAGGCAGGGGAACACTCAGTAATCCAATTAAAATGGGTGAAAAAAAATCCTGAAACACCTTCCAGTAGTAAACCTTTGCCACAACACATACACTAGCAGGAGAAATCACTTATGGTCAAGGAAAAATGGTGACAAATGTATCAAGTTCAGCACTATGAAACCTATGCCTAAACCCTGACCTAAAAGCTCCACATGATCTTTAAGGACTGATCAACAAAGTAAAAAGCCTGAATGTGAGTTAACCCTGACTTTTATACCTTTCTTAGAATGCTTACATTTGCTTCCAAATGCAACATTCTGGGAAGCAAAATGCTTTCAAGTACTTAGAAGTGCATTATTAACACACTCCAATGAAGTGTAATTTATTGTCTTTAAAATGTCCAAAGATTATAGCGTATGGACCACTTACAATGTGAAATACACTTAAAAGGATTGCCCAAAATACACACCTGCCTCAACAGCACCTGATACTCAATATAAATACTGAAAGATATTAATATCAAAGGATGATACTAAAAAGAAGCCTACTGAAAACTGGTGCTTTGCTTGCATGTCTGCAGAAAACCTCAGAATAAACACAGCAAAAAATGCAAAAGTACAAGCAAACTAGAAATTGCTCAGCCAGGCAAGACAACAAAGAACAAACATACATTCCACCAGTAGTCCTTCCCTAACCCTGTCCTTAGAATTAGGTTGTAACTGTGGCAGGATTTCCAAGCAGAGGGAAGAAACACCCAGACTACAGAGCCCAGTGGCAAGTCCACAGGTAGTCTGTAACTTGCCCTCAGAAAGGGGAAGTTCTCTTAAAAAGACAGGATTTGTGAGCAGTGTGCCAGGGTGGTAACTCAATCTAGAAATCAGCCTGATGCAAGAATGGGGAACTAACACTTTCTGACCCATAATGCCAGGAAATCATCACCCTGTTCTCAAGGGCAGTGTCAAAGGTAATATTTGCAACTCCTAAGAAAAAACAGGGCACTAAAGGAAGTTGCCCTTTTTGCTTCCTGTCATGTTACAAACTGTTCAAAAAGAATGCTCATCTTGTTGGAGATACGAAGAAATGTTCTAACTGACATCAGCCCTTCTCTCTACACAGTGAAGAATTAAACTAACATAGTCATCAAGAAACAAGGCAAAACCTGCCTTTTAAAAGAAATTGGCACAGAGAGAGAGGGTGGAGTATACCTTGCAGGCAACGAAGCAGGACAACTCTTCCAGAAGGAATGCAGCTTACTACTTGGTTAAAAAAGCAGAGAAACCTCAACATACACAACACAAAACCCCAGGCACTGTCTGTAACTAAACAAAAACCTACTTGGTGTCCCACTGGCTGCAGTCACAGACGGTGCCACTCACTGTAATTCCCAGTATGGAAACACCCTAAATGGGACAGCTCAGTCATAAGTCATTTTGGAAAGTTCTGAGATGTGGTTTTTCTCTAGAGTCATATCCAGGTGGCTTTTCAAGGACAGTATTCCTGTGAGTAATTACCAGCTTTCTAATAAAATGCCTAACAAGAAGGTAAGTTTGATGTCAAGTCTAGACCTTTGCACAACACTAATTTTTCAAAGCTGCAATGTAATTGAAAAGGAAAGAGAAGTCACCCATCTTCACAAGCTGAGACATCCACAGCTCTCTTTTTAAACATTCCACAGCTGAAAACAAAGATAATTAAAACAATTTCACTGCTCCTTCCTAAATGCTTTTTTCTGTCATTTATAAAGAGCAAGCCCTGACTTCAAGATAAGGCTCATGCCTGCTGTACCGGAACCGCACATCTGAAGATCAGCCTAGCTGAGAAGGGGCATCCCTCCTCAAAAATACTTGTTACATTAAATCCTTCTCCTTGTCGAAGAGACACCGCCAAAGATACCACGGCTCCAAGACATCCACATACCCCATTCACACCACCATGCCAGTGCCTATCGCCTTTAGCACGGCTCCTTCCTCCCCCGCAGGTAAAGATGTGCCCGGACTTACACAGCACGGGGGCTCCGCCCGGCTGTGCCGGGGAGGGCGCCGGCCCCGACCCCCGCTCCCGGGGACGATGCCGCTCGCACGGCCCCGCTCGCAGCCGGTACCGAGCCCGCTCCGCCGGAGGTCCCGGGAAGGCCGGGCGGGTTCCCCTTGCAGCTGCCGGGGTCCCCCCGGGGCTGTCGGGTGCCATCCCGAACCCCCGAGCCCCGCCGCTTACCCCATGCTCGCCGCCGCCGCTCGCCCCGCGCCCGCCGCCCGGCCCCGCGCACGTCACGGTGCCCGCACCGCCCCTTAAAGGGGAGCCCCAGCGCCGCTGCCGCGCTCCCGATCGCCCAAACCTACGCTGAGACATCCACCAGCCAGAGCTCGGCGACACTGCGCGCAGCTCGGCCGCCCCCCGCATAGGAAGGACACGGAAGTGTTGGAGCGAGTCCAGGGATGTTGATAAGATGTGCACGATGTTGATAAGAGGGCTGCAGCACCTCCCCTAAGGAGACAGGCTGGGAGAGCTGGGGCTGTTCAGCCTGGAGAAGAGAAGCTTGTGTGGACACCTCCCAGCACTTTCCAGTGTCTGAAGGAGCTACAGGGAACCAGAGAGGGGCGCTTTGTCAGGAAATGGAGTGACAGGACAGGGAGTAATGGGTACAAACTGAAAGAGAGGAAATTCAGGTTGGATCTTAGGAAGAAAGTTTTTACTATGAGGGTGGTGATGCACTAGAACAGGTTGCCAATGGAAGCTGTGGATGCCCCCCAATCCTGGCAGTGTTCAAGGCCGGGCTGGATGGGCCTTCAGTAAGTGGGACCTGTGTCCCTGGCCACAGCAGGGCAAGGCTGGGAATACATCATCCTTAATGTCCATTCCAACCCTGTAACATTCTGTGATTAATCCCTGCCCCCTCTTCATCATCTTCTGCACTGTGAAAAACTGACACATTTCTACAGCAAGACTCCTGTCATCACCAAATATAGGCTTAAAAGAATTTACTTCTTCCCAAGATTGAAAGAGATGGAGAAATATTGATAGAAACTAACTGCAAAAGATGCTAGAACACCAAGGAGGTACTTCAAACAAAAGCAGATTTTCTTCCAGAGCCACTATGGATTTTCTAAGAGCACAAAGCACAGAGAAATGGCCATAAACTAAACTAGAGGACATTCCACCTCATCACGAGGAAGAACTTCTTTATGTTAAGAATGGCAGAGTACTGGAAGAGGCTCCCCGCGGGGTGAGTGGGGCCTCCCCTCTGGTGCCATTCAAGTCACACCTGGACACATTCCTGTGTCAGCTGCTCCAGGTGCCCCTGCCTTGGCAGGAGGGTTGGACTGGATCTCCAGAGGTCCCTTCCAACCCCAACTGTACTGTGACCCTGTGCTAATGCTTCAACCTCCTGTTCAGCAGGGAGGATGCAGATTATTATATACAGAGACTGTTAAGGTCTAAATAGCAACATCCAGCTTCTTCCTCATGTCTCTCCTTCTTCCAACACACACACAGATTTTGAGTGTTCCAAACTCTTAACACACAAATTAGTATTTCTGTTTTTGTATTCTAGCAGCACAGAATCATGGAATTGTTTAGGCTGGAAAAGATCTTTAAGATCACTGAGTCCAACTGTTAACCCAGCACTGCCATGTCCTGATTACACAATGAAGAACCTCTACACAAATCCCATTTCAAAAGCTTGCATGGCTTACCTGGGGCCAGAAAAGTCTAAATCAGGATCCTGAAAAATGTCCGAGTCAGAGATCCTGTAACAAGAGAATTCATCTCAAAAAAATGAATTTATTACTTATTAAAGTTACCTAGCCAAGTTTCAAGTGCTCATGAAAGGCAATGTACACTAAAAGGAGAGATTCTTTTGGTTGCCTGTGGTACTAAAAATATGGATTTGACAAGAGCCTGACAGCACTGTTCCAAGGCAGTTCTGCAAAATCCAAAACCAAATAGACCATACATAGATTCAGAGCAGCTGTGGATAAATGCATTTACTGCATTAGCCTTAAGTAACTAAAGTTAGTCTGTGATTAACAACAAAAATCAACAAATACAGCTTTTTACTAAACTCACCTTCACCATTAGCCAAGCTTAGTTTCACCCAGGTATGCTCTGACAGGCATCCCTGGTTTGGGGAGGAGAGAGGAGCAAGCACAGCAATTTGTCCACCAAGTGGGACCATATTCTCATCCCTTCCATGGAGAAAACCAAACACCAATTTTATGAGGGTTTCTGTTACCTTCAGTCAAAGTGAACCAAAGGCAGAACAGAAGTGTGACATTTCAGTGTCACTCCCTCCTCCACCTGCCTAAGGATCTCTGACAGTCTTTGCTCCCACACTATCACTGCACATCATCATGGCCTCCAAGGAGCAGATCTGTACTTTGAATAAATCGTCTTATGCCTGGGTAAAGGGGAGTAATGCTTGCTTTCCCTGCAGGAATGTGGCTGCTCTTCTGTGCTTCACAGAGACAGCATCGAGCTCAGGGCAGTGTTTCACCCCAGACATCCTTCAGTGGTTAAGCCCTGCCTGAGCCAGGTACAAGATAAGCAAGCGGCTCAGCTCAAGTGTGCGCTCAACCAGCCTCATTCCTTCCCCACAGCAAGCCTGGCAATTTTCCACATTATCCACTCTGTGGCTACAGTAATAACTCCACAATAGGTGGTTTTAGAGTGTGTCCTCTCTGCTCCTTTGGGATGCCTTTCACTTGGAGACATTCTCCATCTGGAGCAGGTACCAGTGGTACCTATCTGGTGTCCTTGAGCATCCTAAAGTGTGAAGTTAAGCTTTCAATAACAAGGACTTTCCACGTGATATAGTTATACTGACAATGACAATCATTTTAACAAGCATCAATGCATATTGTATCAGGCCTTGAAGCCCTCCCACAAAGGTAAAAAAAAAAGCATATTAAAGTTTCATCCCAACCAGTTGGTGGATGCGAGTTTCCTCATTTTCTCGGTGATCTTCTTTACAGTTTCCAGAGGGTCTTCTGCATCAGGAGACCTTCAGAAAAATCACACAGAGTGTAAGTATTTGAAAATTATCAAGAAGACACACATCAGTTCATGCATTAATTTATCCAGCTCATTGTTCCATTTCTACAAGTAACAAGCATTAATGTTGATCTGAGCCTGATAGAGATCTAGAAGAGAAAAGTCCTTTAGGAAGATTTAACCATTAAGCAGTGTGGTTTTGTCATTTGATGACAGAATTGTAATGTGTTGTACACATTCAGTTTGCCTCATAACTTCCATTAAGCTGATTGCACTGGAATTCTTGTTCATCAAATTTTAGGAACACATTAAAGCAGCAGTATCGATCCAGACAAGAGCCACAGCAGAAATCAGGACAGGACTGTGCCAGTTGTACCTCACCAAAATAACCAGTACATGCCTGACAATCCTCACCCACAACTGAGAGTTACAAACCAATAGTAAGTAAGCAAAGGAATAATCATACAAAGTCTTCTTCTCATCCCAACAAGATCACCTAAGTTAACATTTAAATATGCTGAAAGTACTTGGGTCAGGTATTACAAACCAAGTATTTCCTTTTGTGTACAGCAAAGGCAAATACTTCTTACACAGAGAGTAGCTCATCTTCATCAAGCACCTCTATTCAAATGTTCACACAGACATAAGCACTAAACTGCATGAAAATATGAGATGCTGGTATTACTTTCTTCACTGTATCTGATAGGAGCTACCACATTACTGTAAAGACTCAAAGAGCAACATGAGTTGCCAAAAAGGTTGAAAATACCAAAAGGCCCTAAAATCAGTTAGAATAAAATGTTAAATTTTCCTAGAGATTTGACTTGATGGAAAAGATGCAACACCACTGCATTCACTGTAGGTTTGGATTTCCCTGCGACTTTGTTGGTTGTGCCTGTTTGCTTTGTTTACTTCACAGAAAATCCTAATCCCGATAATCCATTGCAGAAAACAGAGATTCATACAACAGATTCTTAGAACTCAAATCAGTCCAGCAGCATTTCCACTGCAAGCATCACCTGGTGCAGCCCCATAAGAATGGCATATTAAAAGCTTTTAACTGCCACAAAAAAAAATCTTCTCAAAGCTTAAGCAAAATCATTTCCCAAGAAGGGTATCACTTCATTTTTCAGTGACAAATGCTGCAGTCAGCTGGTTTCTATTCATCATTTTCCTTCCTATAACACGTTAACAAGACATACCCTGATATCTTGCTTCTAAAACACACTCCATCCAGAAAACTCAAATTCCTTCAGGTGCAGTTGTTCAGAGAAAGCAAACAAAAAGAGGGAAAGACAATATTTAAACTGACTTTAACATCTGAAAATTCTTCACTCTCTGGCATCAAATACCTGAATACTGTTGCCTGGAATAAAACAAAACTTTTTCAAACAGTGTTAAAATGATAATATAAGTGCAACTCTTTAATTGACAGCCTTAATGGTGCACAATTTGGTGATATGCACACACAATACAGTATTTCTACAATTTTTCTAAGGGTGATTAGTAGATCTATCAAATATTGTCCAGTAAGAAGAGCAGTTGGTTAGGCAATTTCCTCCTGGGTTCTGCCCCATTGGAGCCCCCCCCAATCTTTTTAACCTACACTTTACTATATCTATGATATAAGCTGCAAAACAAAGTGTCCTTGCTAGACTAAAGGCAAGACTAAACAGAATTTCAAGAATGTATTAGTAAGGGTTTGGTAAACTATGAAGGAGGACAGGAAAAGTAATAGAAGTGAGAACTTTGTATTAACAGCCTACAACGTTACAAATACATGGAAAATATATAAATGCTAAAAATATTTAGGCATCACAGCCAACGATAAAAAGAAAAACAAAAATCTTTTAAGGGTTTAAATATGGAGGTTCATTAAATAGAAACAAAGAGGAACTTCTGTACCCATAGCACAGTACTTTTTACAGCTTTACATATGCTTACACATGGCTGATCAAATTTTTCTTCTGCAGACACCTAATGCCACCTGACTCCTCCCTCATTCCTCTATCCCTAACAAGGAAATGACAGGTAGCTAAAACAAGTCCAAAATATTTTGTGACATTACACAGCAAGGCAACCAACAAAATTCCTCCCTCCATCTCACAATTGTACTACTGCAGCACAATAAAATAACAAGGAAAACCAAAGGCCTAGGACAGTTCTCAGGTGGCTGAGCTGAGCCAACAAGGGCCCAGCACACCAAAGAAGAATTTGGTGCCTCTGCTTTGTTCCTCTCTTCTTCCATCAGCTGTGGCATCCATGAGACTCTTCCTCAACTGACTGAATTCTCCAGCTCATCAACTGATGGCCCTTTTTCCCCAGCCAGTCTTCTGATGGTTTAATTATTTGAATCACCTGAGAACAGGTACAGTCTGCACCCAACCCAACCCAATCCAGTCACTGAGGGGTTCCTCCTATCCTGCAGGGCATCAGCATGATGATTTCACACCATCAGTACCACACAAAACCTTTAAAGATTGACCAAATTCCATCTCAAGAGCAGAGCTGCCAAACTCTTCCCACCCAGTCCCCAGTCACTGCAATAAGTACTAACTTCCACCCCTATTTATTCAAGAGCAGCTTGCAGACAGTTACAGCTATAGAACCTTCGTGGTGAGTCAGCTTAAAGAATCCTTTTTCTGGTGCTCATACCTTGCAGTACTTACAGACAAAACTCTGACCATGTCAGCCACATGGATTTCAGCTCAGCCCCCGAACAGAACAAACTGTGATCCTGGATTACTCTGACCAAGTCAAATGTCTTCTTGCATATCACAAGCAACTTTTCTGCACAGGTTTGTGCAGAATTTGATCTCTCTGATCAAGTGATACCACTGATACAAAACATAAAGAGTGCTTCTCCTTCTCTGAGACCTCACCAGTAAATTCTCTGATCACATCCGCTCTTTCTAACGACAAAGTTGGGGAAGACCACACGGTCCATCCTCTAAGCACAATAACAAATTAGCAACAGATAAGGTTGCTGAAAAAAGAAACCCAATTATCAATAATAGCATTTGATGTATGAACTCAATCATCAAACGAGCTTACATAAGTATGCTGTTTATGTTATATCATCACTGAACACCTCAGTGTATCATCTTCCAGTAAAAGGGTAGAATTTACTGTGTCGGGAGTGAAAAGACGAAGGTTTTTGATTGGATGCTTCAAGAATAACCGCAGCCACTTAAGAACATCATTACCTTACCTTAGTTACCAGGAGCCCCTATTATCAGGCCACTGCTGGCCGACGCCACGGGTCAACGCAAACCCACCGAACTTCAGCAGAACTTTTCCCTCAGCAGGACTTTTCCCAAATTTCGCGCCAAAACAGCTGTGCGCGTGTGGGCACCTCCCGCCGCCGCGGGGACCACGTGCCCCCAAACCACGGCTCAAAGCCCCCAAAACCACGGTTCCACGTGTCCCCCAAACCACGGCTCAAAGCCCCCAAAACCACGGTTCCACGTGTCCCCCAAACCACGGCTCAAAGCCCCCAAAACCACGGTTCCACGTGTCCCCCAAACCACGGCTCNCTCCCAAAACCACGGCTCCTCAGCTCCCAAAACCACGGCTCCTCAGCTCCCAAAACCACGGCTCCTCAGCTCCCAAAACCGCGCGTTCCTCAGCTCCCAAAACCACGCGCTCCTCAGTCCCCGCCCCGGCACGGGCGGCAGAGCTGAGGGGGCTGAGCTCGCAGCCTGGGGCTCCCCACGCCGGGGGCTTCGGCCGGGCCTCCCCGGGGGATGTGATCACCGCCTCCGAAGGCGACGCCGGAGCCCCCAAACCCCCCCCGAGCACCGGCCCCCCCCTGCTCGCTGCTCCCCGCACCTTCCCGCTCTCACCAGCCGCCGACAGCAGGAGGACGCAGAGGCCGAGCACGCCCAGACACAGCGGCAGAAAGGCGGCCGCGCCCCGGGGTGCGCAGGGAGGGGGCGGCCCGCGGGAAGCGGCAGAGGCAGCGGGCGGGACGGGGCGGGGCGGCCCCGGCACGGGAGAGCGCTGAGGCGGTCCTGGACCCCCGATCTCAGTTCCCCATTCCCCACTCCCGGTCCCTGTGCCCCGTTCCCCGGCTGCGGCTCCCGTTCCCCAACGCGGTTGCTGCAGCACCAGCTGAAGGCTTCTTTCTCCCTGAGGGGACACCTCACCGCAGTATCACAGAATCATTTAGGTTGGAAAAGACCTCTGAAGATCATCGAGTCCAGCCTGTGACTGATCACCACCATGTCAACCACACTGTCAAAAATAGGTTAGAAACTGTTGTAAAATAGTTAATAATTGTTAGGCATGTACTGTTAAAAAGTTTGGTTATTATATTGTTAAAGGGTAGCTATAAGAAATACGGTACTCAACGTACCGTATTACACCTAAGCAAAGTGCACCACCCCAAGCACAAATGAGCCAGCCTGGACAGAACTGTAATGGCCAATCAAGCGCCTTAACCTTCATGCAGATGAAGGATCCCAACAGAAACCAATCCAAAGGAACAAAAAACTGTATAAAAAGGGAGCATCAGAGCCAGTGGGGGCGTGTGCCGCTCCACCTGGAACATCGGGAACATCTGTGCTCAAGAAAGGAAGAAGATCCAGCATTGGCTCTGCAGCATCTTCACTCATCAGAACGTTCCTGCTCAACCCGTGGGCCCTCCAAGCTTTAGGCCTTATAATAAAAGCTGAAATCACTTCAGCTCCGGGTGTGTCTTCCCATTTATAACAAGACCATGGCACCAAGTGCCACAACCAAGCTTGCCAAGGTGCTTGTTCCCTGAATGAATCACTTCTGTCAGCATCTAGCTAATGGAGTTATGTCATGCCCTAGCCTTGGAAGGCCAAGCAAAATACAGAAAGGCTGGTGAGAAAATCCCAAGCACCAGAGTTTGGCTTGGAAGGTGGGTGGTAAAAGAGGATCTCTGGGAACACTCTAAAGGCAGGGGCTGAAGGAAGCAGTCACTCCCAGCAGTGTCACACACCTAATATTGTAGGACTTTGGGAAGTTCAGGTTTCTATCCTAATCCTGAATTCCATTTCAGACCTGAATTCTTCAAGGCTGGATTTCACATTCCTTTTCCCTATTCTGGTTGTACCTGTTGTCTGGTTGTTGTCCAGGCAGGTTCCTTAGTGGACTCTGATGCTGGCTGAGGAAATGTTCCAGCTGCCTGGGCACTCCACCTGAGTACATAGCCTGGTCTGCGTTCCCCTAGGGACTGCTCCTGCCTCTGGATCCAAACCTGTGTTACGGCACTGTCGCTAAAGAACAGCAGGATTGATGAAGCAGCCCCTTTCTTAGTAAGTTTCTGAGAGTAAATGGCCTCTGCTCTATACTTCCCTCTGGTTGCCTTTTTTCCTTCACAAGACATCCTCACAGGCCTTCCAGAAGGCATCTCAAGGAGAGGTTTCAGTCTCCCCTACCCTACCTGCTTCCTAGCATATTGCAGAATCTCTCACTCACAGGAGAGGAAGCTCAGGTGTGTTAGGAGATTACTTGGGAGCACTGGCAGAGGTGAATGGTCAGCAATCCAGAGGCTGGTGCAGGCCTCTTCCACATCTAATCCCTTGTTTATTTCAGGTAAATTCTTCAGTCTGCTTGGATCCAGTTGAGGAGCCAGGACAGTTTCTTGACCATGTCTTAGATAACAGGTGTAGTGTACGCCAAAGTCTTGGGTAGGTCCAGACTTGTGACTAGGAGGAAGATCTGCCAAGTTCAAGAGCTTTCCCAAAGTGGTTTATAGAAAAAGGATATTTCTTGAGCTCCACCAATGCTATAACCAAATGCCTGTGTGAATTGTGGATTGTTTTCCATACCTGACCTGAAGGTTGTATGTGAGCTCAAGAACTGTATCAAGTAGATTGTTGTCATATTTGCACACAAGTAAATATTGACAGAAGTGGAGAAATTCTGTTGCTTTCCAGAAGTGAATTGTTCAGCGAGTCTACATCTCCACTGTGCCCCAGTGTCTGGTGTTAAGATGGAAAGAGTGACTGAATTGTGTGGTGTTGTGATTTCCCCGTACCTTAGGAGAGTGAAAGACTACAAAGTTATTGTTTCTCAGGCAGAAACCTTTACATTTCAATGAGTCTCCTGTAAGAGGCTGGGTTTAATAGCAAGGAGAAGCTGTACAAGGTCAAATTTCAGGACATAGAGCATTTTGTTCCCAGTGGCTCAGTGCAATGGTCCTGTGGCCAGATACTTTTGTCAGGCCTGAGAGAGCCTCCCGGTGCACTTTATTGTGCTGGTGAAGTGGGGTCAGGGCCAGAACTGGGGCATGGTGCATGGCAGGTCCTGCAGCGGCACCTGAGCTGCCTGTGGGGATTCTAGGCCCAACGATGCAGGCTGGAGCAGTCTTGGATCCACACAGGCCCAGGAGTGCTGGAGCCTCTGACATTTTCTGGATCTGGGGAGACACAAGAGGACCCTGATGGTAGCTGGCTGGTGGTGCTGGGGCTGCTGGAGTTGGGTGCCAGCGAGCTGTGGGGGTGGTGAGGCCCTGGCACAAGTTGCCCAAAGAAGCCGTGATTGCTCCATCCCTGGAAGTGTTCAAGGCCAAACCAAGTGGTTTGAAGCAACCTGGTCTCGTGGGAGGTGCCCCTGNCGGGGGGGCTCGGGGTACGGCCAGCTCGGGGAGTGTCGTCCGGCTATGCGGGAGGCGCCCGATCGGGGGGTGGCTGCCGCGCCTCACGGGTTGTAGGCAGGTGTAGGGGGTTCTCGGCTTTGGGGTGTTTGTGGGCATGGAGAGTCCTTCCGGGTTTGGGGGTGTCAGGGAGTGCCGCCCGGCTCAGGGGCTGTCTCTGGGTTATGGGGCGCCGCTGGGCTGCGGGGTGAGTCCGGCTTTGGGGCTGGTTTCTGGGTGTGAGCACGGCAGTGCTGCCCGGTGGTTGTGGGCTGGGGGTGCCGGCAGGTTGGGGTGGCACGGAGACCCACGCCTGGGATGAGGGCAGGGCAGTTTTGTGATCCGTGTCGGGCTGTGCTGTTTCCCTTTGCCTGCTGCGAGTCTCAGGGCTTGGCCGGCAGCTGCCGGACAAAGTTGTGTTGGCCGGCCTGGCTTCTCGGCCTCCTCGCCTGCCTCCAGTCGCCTCCACTTCAGCTCCGGCTGTTGCTGTGTTGTGTGTTCTGTCCTGCTGCTGGAAGCTGCTTGCTTTTGCCGAGAGAAGGGAGTTCAGCCCGGGGCCAGGCTCAGAGCAGGGCGTCTTTGCTTTTGTGAATCGCACATGGGGCAGATGTGTGTCGCTCTGCCCTTTCTCAGACCTGTTGAAAGCAACATCTGCTCCAGCTGAGCAAACACCCTGGCACTGCAGCGGTGCCAGCACTGCATCTCGTATGGTGCCAGTGTGGCGGTGCTGTGTGCTCTGCCTTGGGCATTCAGGCAGTTTCAGCAGCGCTGCTTACCAGAGTGGCTGCCTTTAGGAGAGCCATGGGCACTCCTGACTGCCCTCGGGTGTTTTAAACTTGTTCCGACAGAGGCGAAATCATGTCATGTGTCGAGTACTTTTAGGATAGTACACATTGTGCTGTCTGCTCTGCTTTGGTAGTAAACGATGAGTTTCTCATTATTGTTTTATCTCTTGTTTTGAGTTCCTGACGCATCATTCAGGGCCTTTGATCCAGGCTGGTTTTTGCTTTGTTCCCATTATTTCGCTCAGCACTGCTGCAGGAGGGAGGCCGGGCAGTGCTGCTCCACTGCTGAGTGCTGGGGTGGTCCTGAGGAAAGGGGTTTTAGGAAACCCTTTCCCAAGTCTAGCTGAAGCTCATGTGATTTTGTGTTGCTGTGGCACTTGTGTCACTTGGCACTCCTTTTCTGGAGTCACTGACTTTTCTTGGGTTCACCTTAGTTTCTGCTCTGCATGAGATTGCCAACAAGCATTTAATTCCTGCAGCCTTTGCTCCTGTTGCATCTTCCTGTTGCTCTGTGTGTCATAAAGTGCTTTGACAGATGGATGTCCAGGGAGAGTCTTCCAGTGAGGGTTGGCTATTGGGGCAGTTGGAAGCAGGAGAGGGGTATAGCCTAACATTTGGAAGCTGGATAGAACTAGCCACTTGAATGTATTCTGTTTGTCCTGGCACATGTCAGCTCTGATAGCATTCTAGTGATACCAGGAAGGTTCCTGAATATGTAATCTCGTGGTAGATTTTCACTTGTAAACACTATTGTATATTACCTGTGTCTGCTTTTGTCCCCGTGACTCTGACAGCTGGGTCTTTCGCTTTTTAGTCAGTGATATTCTATTGTAGTCCAGTCCATCTGCGTTTGTCTCATTCCTTTTT